>RJWH01004133.1:0-121108 GCA_004363575.1 Solenodon paradoxus | reverse complement strand
TTCTGAATAAAAGTACAGAAGACTGACACAGGAGGACAGGCGCATCCCCACTGAGCAAACAGACTCTGTCCAGAGGGTGTCCTGGGAGACTTTCAATAATTTGCTTTGAAAGTCAAGTTCTCCAAGCTTAGGAAGCTGAACCAAGGTCCTGCTAACAAGCTACAATATTTTCAACAAAGGCAACAAATCATCAAACACACTCTATGTCAAATGTAGTGTTTATCATGTTTGCATTTTTATGTGTGTGTGTGTGTGTGTGTGTGTGTGTGTGTGAGAGAGAGAGAGAGAGAGAGAGAGAGAGAGAGAGAGAGAACCGAGAAAAAAATTTCAATCTTAAAAAAAATGAAAATCAGATTTGCTTATTACCACCTCTCCTAAACACAACATACTTAACTAGTACATTTTTCCAGGAGGTGACAAATCACTTGGTCAGGAATAGGAAATTTCTTTCAAATTAATTTGAAAGAACAGTGATACTTAAGGTCTCAGGGGCAGTCTACTGTAGTCTCTACTATGTAGCTTTCTGAAATCTAGAAAGAGCAGAAAATTATGTTGAGATTTACACAAGTACTAGTTTTAAAAATTAATAAGTACCTATTATATGCCAGACATTGTACCAGATGCTGGTGGGGAGATACGTGTGACCTCTGCCTGATGGGGGTTAAGACTTTAAGCAGATAATCACACACTATGACACAAAGCTGGGTGCTAAGAGGATGCTTATAGGGGAGTCCAGGGTAATCAGTGTGTCAGGAAAGACTTGCCCTTTGGGGTGAGCAGCAGTTCTCAGACTGGTGAAAAAAGCCTTCGGTCAATTCAGAAGAAAAAACCAGCCTGTACACTCCAGGGGTCTGATTTGGAGATCACAGAGGGGTAGACCAAGATGCTGACATCCCCTGCTTCTTCAGTCTCAGCACCACACTGGCTGCTCCTTTGAAGCTCCTTTGTACATAGTTCCAACTCGACCTGGCTTATTTCAAAGAGCATGACAGAGCAAGGAACCTTTTCCTCCATTGCTACAAACGCCGCCCCCTTTCCCATTTCCTTCCCCACCTCCACATCGCCTGTGTGTGGGAGGGAGTGGACCCCACATCCTGGCTCAGTGATTCTCAGGGTCCGACAAGTACAGATTCCTGGGATCCACCCTTGAGGCTCCCATTCAGCAGTCCTGGGATGAGACTTAGGAATCTGGAGATTATTCACCATGTGCACCCCCAGCAAATGAATCTGAGAAAAGTTTCAGCTGTTCTGCAATTAAATTGAAAAGATGAATATTCAAAACTAAAAGCTAGGCAAGTGACTGACAGTTTACATGGTACTGGCAAAGATTCCTTGTGGCGATGTCCTTCTTTTGCAGGCCTGCACTGGTCTCCATGAGCAGAGGGACTGAAGGGGTGGTGTCCTCTGAATCCCCAGGGGATAAGGAGAAGAGCCCTGTTCAGACTCAGGTTGAAATGGAATATTCCATAGACTAATGCTTCAGAAGTGGTTTAACTAAGCTAGATATAGTTTGGGTTACATGTTAAAAAAAAAAGTGTTCTATAAAATAAGTATCTCCATTTAAAAGAGTCTTCATATTCCCCTCTAAAAAACTACCATAAAACGTACTTTTAATTAATGGGGATCCTTTGCGATAATCTGAGTAACATCATTAGAACCAACTGTTCTTACATTTGGGGAGACTTACCATTTCCCTCACATGGGTGACTTTCCTTCCTCCGTATCCAAAAAAGTTTTGGAAATCACTGTCCTAACCACCACTTTGAAGAGACCTATTTTAATTCTCACGATCATTGATCATTTTCTCCTTTGGGCCCAGCAAGCAGGCTTTGTGTTTCAGTCTATAAATCTGTCAGTGAAGACAGCCCGCAGGAATGTCCTCTGGTTCACTTTGACATCAGCAGGGTTTCCCAGACAACAGCCACCAACCTAGTCCATCGAATAGTCACCAATTTTCTCTCTTGACATCTCTCCTAAGTCCTTCCCTCCCGGTTGGCCATCCGCAGACACCACACCCCACTTAATCTCTGTCTGCAGCAGGAGGAAAGGACAGGCTCTCTTAGGGAGGATACATGAATACTGGCCAATCAATCACCCAGCAGGGTGTCCTCTGTGGGCCTCAGACTGGCCTGCCAGGGACAGAGCAGCTAAGTCAGGAGCCTTCTGTTCCTTCCTAGCCATCTGAACTTTTATTTTCACTAAAAAGTATTCCTCTAGTAATTCATAAAACATGAACCATAAAAATAACTATAGAGGAAGGAATAAGGCCCAAGTATTCGTCAAGAAGTTGGCCCTGAGACAAAGACAGGGTTTTCTGATGCCATTTTCCCTAAGAGTGGTGCTAGCAGTAGTGATTCTTGGCTTTGTTTTTTTTTCTAAAGGGGGATTTTGATCAAATACATGATGAAATACATGATGAAAGAATTCATCAGCTATATATGAGAGCACCCATTAGCACATCTCATTGCTAGTTAGGCTCACCTTTTTAAAAAGGCTTCAGGTCCCTGCCCCAAAAAGGGTCCAATGCAACATGTCAAAAGCATGTACTTCCTGTGGCTGGACTCACCCTCGACCTACGTGAAGTTCTACCTTGGAATGCGGGAGTCCTTAACTAGAGAACACTTCCTACTGGTGTGTACAGGTTTTCAGAACTAAGTAGGGAGCTCTGGAGCCGGAGTACTGGGGTCTGAACCCCCTCTCCACCACTCCCTAGCTGTGTGACCGTGGGCAGGCTACTAAGCTGCTGTGTGCTTCCATGTCCTCATGGTTAAATGAGAATAACAATACCTCCCTCTTGAGAAGGTTTGAGGATTACATTTGTTACTACCTATAAAGTGCTTAGAACAGTGCCTGGCATGTGGTGAGCAGTCAGTAAATAGTAACTATCAATATTATTAGCTCTTGCGAAGAAAAAAGATCAAGGTAGACTGACTTCATGAAGAAAAGCAGAACACACCCAGACTCAAAAGACACTAGCTCTATCTGAGAATGGAAAGGGTTCTTCCCTAGAATATGACTCACCACAGAAATCTCTAGAAAGGTGGCCTGCCTGAAATTATTTTTAGATTTAATGCAAAAGCAATCCAGCACAAATGAGATGAGCTGAATAACTGTGAGATCCAACCCTGGGGCACTGTTCAGATTTTTGGTTCTGGTGTCATGCAGAGTTGAAATAAATTGATTTAAATGAGTTAATGAAAAGCTCACTCTAGCTCCTTGCAACCAGTCTTACAAGGGCTTCCAAAGAGCTCAAGAGAACAAGCCCCTTTCTTACAAAAGAGACTCTCTTCAAAAAAGAAAAGTATAAACTTACTTGCTTTCCCCAAATCACCCTGATGAGCCCCCTGATTTGGCCCCTTTACCCAGCTTCAGTCTAGGATTCCCTGCAAATTCCACATTTCTGAATTTCACTTTACTCTCACATGGAAATTAATGAATTTGGCTAAGAAGTTCATTACTGGACCCATGTGGAACAATACATCATGCTTCATGTATAATGAAAGACATTTCTAAAACAATAGGGAGGAATATATCTGAGACATAGGGCAAGATCCTCAAAGTGCCTACTGGGCATTATCCTAATTAGTTAGTGATTTAGAACAATTCAATTTCCCTGCCATCATTGCCTTGTGCCTTAAGGAAATCCACCAACAATTTACTGCTTCTTGGAGGAGATGCTTGGAGTCTGAAAGGAATATTGTCAGGTGAAATTAGGCCACTTCTGAGTTGTGCAACATTCTCCTTCAAAATTTTGCTGATTATGCAAACACTGAATAATTACACTGATTCGGGCATTATACTCCAACGGAATGACAAAGCATTCGCACTGGCACCCCATTTCACTTTGCTAATGAAAAACAGCAAGCTTTTAAGACCACCATCCATCAAGACACAAAAAGAACTCATTCAGAGTGATGACAGGTGCATGACAATAGAAACAGGATTTTTTTTTTAAGTATGTGGGATGCTGCCAAAGATTAAAATCATTCTGTGTTTAATATCATTCTCTTTCTTTTGTTCCTCTGAGATTTAGTATTTTCTTACAGCAGAGAAATAAAGGTTGATGCAAGAGATTCCAAATTCCTAGGAGAATCTTTCTATAATTTCATACAGTGTTGATGGACATTTTCCACTGTGTTCTCTATCAATTTCTTTAGAAGCCAACGTTCTCCCCTTCAAGAGTCCAGTGGGAAAATCTGCACAAGGGTAGTTCTGAAAAATATTAATAAACTGAGGGGGGTTGCCCCAGTCAGTGCCCCCACAGCTGTTCAGAGCGTGATCTGCCCTGACACAGGGCGTAATTCACAGGCAACACTAGAGCGAGGCGGGGAAGGGGTGGTGCGCTAAAGCCATGCACAAGCAACAGTCTCCTGCAATTCAGATGGCCTAGAGAAGAGAGGGGTTTATGTTTTAGTTGTAAAAAGGAATGTATTCTGAGATCTGCCCCACGCAATTGCTTCTTGTCTATTTTTAGTGACAGCTTAGACTCCAGCTCAGAAGCATCATTTATCTCGCTGTCCCCCTGGTACCCTAAAAAAGCTCTGCCTGAAAGACCCAAGCACAACATTCATGTGTTCAGAAGTTATTTAACTAGCAGTCTCAACTATAGGACATTCAACCTAGATGCCAGGAAAAGCAAATAAGGTAGAATAAAAAATATCGTACCAAAATAGATACCACTAAGTCAAAGCACTAAACCTCAAGGACTTCATATACAGAAGTCCCCACAAGGTTTATCACACAAGATCAGGTTTCTCTTTCTCTCTCTCTGTCTCTCTTCTTTAGATGGGAGGTCTAAACTGAGTAGATTCTAAAGAACAAAACAGAAGGAAGGTACTGGATTGAACCAGTGTTCCCTCCAAATTTACATTCATGGGAAACTCAGAATATAATCTTATTTGGAAAGAGGGTCTTTGCAGAGTAATTAGTTACCATGAGGTCATACTGGATTAAGGTGGGCTCTATTCCAATGACTAATGCCCTTCAAAGAATACAAAATGAAGACAAGACACACAAGAAGAATAAACCATGAGATGGTGGAGGCAGATACTGGAGTGGGATGTCTACAAGCCAAGTAACGCCAAAGATTTCTGGCAACCAACTATGAGAAGCTAGGAGGGAGGCATGGAACAGATTCTCTCAAAGCTCCAGAAGAAACCACCCTTGCAAATACCTTGATTTTGATCTTCTGGCCACCAAAAGTATGAAGGAGTAAGTCTCTACTGTTCTAAGCCACCCACTTAGTGAAACTTTGTTACAGCAGCCCTAGGAACTAATATGGAAGGATGCTTAGAAACAACTGAAGGTTACTGCAGAAAGCAACAACTAACAGCCTGATACCAGGGTATAGAGCAAGATGAAAAGCTTTCTAAAAGACATACATTAAATTAATTTACATGCTGGCAAACCAATAGGTTCTCTCCAAAAAGACACTGAGGGTGTAATGACATAATGCAATTGTGGATGCTCATAATGATGACCTTGAATTGGTTTTAAAAGTTTGGATTCTATTCAGGATGTTCAAATAATGTCTCACTGTACTGCCTCACCCCAATAGCCCTAAAAAGGAAATGTATTTGTTTGCCCTTGGATTGTACTAAATATTCTCTTTTATATTTAGTGTCTTAACATGGCAATGAGTCTTGTTTTTTGCTTTTTTTTTTACTAAATTATTAGGACTAATATTTCACATTTTATTCCCTGGGAATCCTGAACAAACTAGACAGTTTATCTATGGTATTTTTAAAAAGTTTTCTATACTAAGTCAATATTTGTGTCTTTCTACAGCAACTGCACCACATACCCGTGTGCATACACACACACACACACACACACACACACAAACACACCCCTAAGGACTTAACAGAAGAATCCTTCAAAAACAACAAAAAAGAACTCTGATACATTGACACATAGGCAATCAAACTTTTCACTATGGATTTCACACAAGACCCAGGAAATCTGATTTCTGAAGGATGTGAAGTTGGATTTAGAATGATTCTATTTTGCCTTCAACTCACTTAAAAATTCTACACCTCAGTTCACTCCCACCCTACCCTGTCAATTAAGTAATAAATAGAAAATCAAAAATAAATTGAAAATATTTACATACAGACTACAGACCATATAAAAATGACCCCATTCAGCTGTCTTAGTTTTTGATTCTTTGCTGAACATCATGTGCTTAAGTCAGTTTACTGTTTTGTTTTTCATTGAAACTTACAGTGGGGAATTTTTGTTTCACTTGGGAGAATTTCTTTCCCCTGAGAAACTGCTTATTTTCTTTAAGTATCTTTATCTAGTTCTAAATCTCCTGAAATCATCTCATTTGAAAATAAGAAATGAACAACTTTATGTAACTACTTTTAAAATGATCTTATAATTATTTCTCAACGAGCTTAGTTAGATACACCCAGGTCTTTTCCCCTACCTCCTTCCTGGTCATCCAGTTTCTGGTCAGCATTGTGTTGACCAACAGAGCGGTACTGCAAAAAGGCTGCCCCTCCTCCCCTAAAGAAAGGTGTAGAAAGGCAGGCCCCGCCCACAGTTGGGTAGGCCCCGCCCACCACCGAGCGGTCTTCCTGGATCGGTCTAGTCTGCACCAAATGCAGTAAGCAGACCCCCATCCCGCAGAGGGACTTTTAAATCACTGCACTTCACCTCGACGTTACAGGAACTGCACTTTGCTCTCTACCAGCCAATATAGAGGGGTGAGTGGGCTAGGAGGCGCACATTAGGCACAGGGAGGATGGCCCAGCCCCACTGCTGTCACTCAACAGTTCCAGGCAGGGAAACTCGGTGGAGCTAGTCAGCAAACAGTCCTTGGTTAAGGCTCCACACGCCTCCTTTGTTTTGGGTTGTCAGCATTTTAGGATTTAGGGCTGGGGGCTGCGGTTACAGGAATAAAACCACCCATTGCAGGAGCACGTGGCAGGGCTGTAGGGCCTCTCTGCAGCCAGCCCTCCCCCAACCCCTCCCCCAGGAGGCACAGGCAGTGTCTCATCAGAACCTGCAACCTTGGTCCGAAGTCTTGAAAGCCCAGGGGGAGGTCAGCCAGCGCCAGTGTAAAGGATGGATGCCCCGCAGTCACCATGTAATCCAGAATTAGGGAGGAAGCCATTAGAAGGAGGATTTTCGTTTTCTTTAGTAACCAAGTCTCTTAGTAATATGATATCATTGCCTCAGGCTTTTCTTTCTTTTCTTTCTTTTTTTAAACCTTGATCGTCTTACAAACCAAACATAAAATAGTGTCTCAGAACCCTTCCATATAAGGAGTTTCCAGACTGAGTCTACAAGATGTTTCTTCGGCTCAATGGATAAAGTCATTTTAGGGCACTTTCAAGCTTTCTGAGTCATGCTATTCAGGAGATTAGGAGGGTGGCTCACACTGCAAAGGGCATAACCTTTCCTCGGCCATTCCAGGGAGAAAAACACCAATCTGGACACTGATCACTGCTCAATGTGTTAACAATTGCAAGCAACCCATTTGGCTGGAAGACTGGGCAGGGCTACCAGTAAAATGTCTGGTGCAAAGCCTCTGAATTTAGGTCTTTCTTCGATTTCTAACTGGGCATCAAAAACCATTAAAAACCTGCTGAAGAAATTAGCCACCAAGTCCTGTTCAAGGGTAGCAGGTAACAATTGCAAGCAACCCATTTGGCTGGAAGACTGGGCAGGGCTACCAGTAAAATGTCTGGTGCAAAGCCTCTGAATTTAGGTCTTTCTTCGATTTCTAACTGGGCATCAAAAACCATTAAAAACCTGCTGAAGAAATTAGCCACCAAGTCCTGTTCAAGGGTAGCAGGTAACACTGTTCAGCCCTGGCAGCTGTGCTCAAGGTATGTTTTGGTTCCCCTGGCATATCAAAGGCAGACAGAGGGGAAGAGAGGTAGACATGAGAGGAGAGAAAGTAGAAGGCAGAAAAGCAAATTACTTTCCCCTGCACTGGCCTGGGTGATGGTCCAGAAGACACAGACCCCAGCAAAAGGACATGAAGTCATGGAACCGTGAGGGGTCCTGGGTACCATCAGTAACTGAGTGACCAGAGGGAGGGAGAAGCAGACAGCGCACGCCTCGTACCCCCAGTTGTGTGCTCATCCTTTCAATCAGGAAAGGGACTTTCCTGAGATTACAAGGGAGAGAAAAAAAGAAAAGAAAAAGAAGGAGCTGAACACTAGAAACAAAACCACAGCCACTTAAGAGCTTGGCCCTTTTATGTTCCCAGGTTGTCCCAAGTCAGTGGTCCTTTCATTCATCTGCATAGGTGTGATGGGATTGCTTTTATAAGCACAATTTAACTGTTTTCAGATGCATTCTTCTAACTTGAAAATTACTAGACATATGTACATTTTATCTTTATTTTGTTGTTTGTATATTACTGCGTCCTTGTTTCTGTCATAAGGAGCTTAATCTAGCAAGGATCTCTTTTCTCTTCCTGTTTCTCTGCCAAGAAGTCTGTAAATGATATTTAATATTTCTGGGAATTTTTGTAGTTTTCTGTCCATTTTGGGTACTTCTTCAAAAAGCTCAATACCAGTGTTTTTCAAAATAAGCTTTGCAATTCTTTGGTGTGGCATAAAATCAAATTAGTGAGACGTACCAGTATTTTTCGATAGATTAGAAGAAAACAGAAGAGAAAATATAACACTACAAATACTAAGGACAGGTATTACTTCGTGAGCCTTCTTTTTCTTTTTAATAAGAAAGAAGGGAAAGAAGGAAGAAGTCTTTAAGGAGGGAAGGAAGAAGAGGAAGATATCTTTATTTACTTAGTTGTTCATTTTGGTTTTCCACCCTGGGCCCAGGTCTCGAACAAGTGTCCTTCAAGCTGTTTGTGGCCTGAACACCAGTGTCTCACCCCGCTGAGCCACAAGGGCATGCCGAGACTTCTACACCTCTATTCAAATTATGTACATAGGCACATACATGGGTCACCATATTTTTTTGCACTGTGGTTAAAGTTCTACTGGTTATACTGTGGTTAAAACATTCCATACAATATATCTCTGAATATAAGTTTATTTCTGATGCTAAATAACAAAATCCCCTGAACTGATCCCTTTATATGTGCCAGGAGCATTGCACACAGTTCTGCTGCCCTAAAGTCTCAATTGAATAAACCACCTTGACCACTGACGGGATAAAAATTAACCTGATGGTAATGACAAAGTTGAATTTTCATACAAGAAAAACATATAAATACTGTTACAGTACATACCAGTTTTGTTCATGTTCTGAGAAAGTCTCTGTTTTCATTTTGTGATTTCTAAGAGAGAATTAAATTGCTATTCATACCCTCAACTGCGGTCCTCTTCAAGGATTGTCATGTTAATTTATTTTTTTTTTAAATGACAGGACCAGGATGACATCAGAGGCTTCTGATCCATGGGTCTGACCCAAAAGGAGCCTCTATCTGCCTTGGCCTTGGCCAAACACAAGAGACTCACACTTTACCTTGTCAGGCTCCAAACTGCATTAAAATGCCAAACTGCAAGAAAGAATGAACATGCAGCACTGAAAGAAAACTCAGAGTTCAGAAAGTGCAGTGACTTGCCCAAGGTGAAGTATAAAATGTATCAGCAGAGCAGCCAGAATGAGAATCCAGGTTCTTTGATACAGATTAATATGGAGGCCCAGGCTGACCGTAGAGGTTACAAGAGCTGCAGCAAAGAGGTTGTGATTTTTTTTTTTCTCTATTGACTGTTTTATGTATCTCCTCTAACCTTCTTAATTCAAACTGACATCTGCGGCTTTTCGTGCCATGTCATTATTCCACTACATACTGGTTTGAGGTTCCCGAGGTTAGTATTCATAAAAGCTTTCCAACCTCTGACTCGAATGACCTCTATTCTCCAGACATATAACTTACTATTGAATCTCATTTCAATGAGAAATACAAAAGCAATAGTGATTCATGTCTCCACAATGCTAGGCTCTTTTGAAAATGCTTTCACTTTTTCCTGAGTAAAACAATAAGTGCCCACTGTCTAAAATGTAAAACTACAGAAAAAAATATAAGGATGAAAATTAAAATAACCTCCTTACCTACTACTCAGTGGTCGCCCATATTAAAATTGGGATCTATTTTATGTATGAAAATACAATAATTCTTTAGGAACAAAATTATTATCAAACTTAAAAATACCTCCACACGGCCTTCTCTATTCACTCAACATTGCATATCAATAAAGATTCTTTATGAAGATGAAACATTGCTTCCTACTGATCACCATTCACTATCATTGATAACTTTACTTTTTTCGAGTTTTTCACATATATAAAAAAAAACATGAAAGCAAGTATGTTTACGTAGCTTGTTTGGGTGTGTATCTCTGCTTATTTTCACACAATAAATTCCCAGTAAGGAATTATGGGTCAAAGTGTGTTAGCATTAATATTCTTTATATCGAAAAATGTCACTATGTTTTTATTTCTAAATAACAAAATATGAAAGTGCCTATCTTGTCCTCTTCACCAACACTTAATATCAGTTTTTAAAGCCTTGCAACTTATAGGTAAAATCGTATGTTTTGGATTCATTCATATTTCTTAGTTGACAGAGGTTTAATATTTTTACATGCTTTATGCTGTTAGCCACTTCTTATCTCCCACTCTCTCCCCAGTCCTCCCACACTCTGTGTGTGTGCATGTATGTGTGTGTCAACTGGATGTCTGTACCATTTCTCTACTGAAATGTTAAAGTTTTACTTATTAATTGGTAAGAACTCTTTATATATGAGGATACTAAACATTCAACTATTAAATTTTGGGGCAAATATTTTGGGAATCACTTTTAACCATATAACAATTTAAAATGGTAAGTTGCCCTGTTTTTAATACTGTTACCAGTATAACAATAAATCATGCTACCTGATGGTAAAAACAAAACAAAATAAGTAAGTTTTCCTGTTTCCAAGATAAGATACAGAGTTAATAGTATTCCCACGTCGATTATATTAAAGTGTCAGGGAAAAAAAAAGACAAAGGGTTGATTGGAACTATTTACGACGATTCATACACATGGATCCTATGACTGGAATCTTTGTTCACATCTAAATATTTCTAAGGTTATTGCACTTAAATGGGAAAAAAGCATTGATTCATATTAGATATTAAGAGAAGGCAAAGTTTAGGTAGGAATCATCTCAAAGTCATTTCTGGTGCCACTTTTAGACATAGGCATGTGTTATTTGTTTTAAGTAATCTTAAGAGTTGAAAACTCAAATTTAACAATCAAATGAATGGAGACAGGTGATCTTATTTTTTCTTTATAAAGGCTTTTTTTTTTTTTTTAGAAAGAAACATATTTAAACCAGAGTCTCTCCTACACACTGATATGCTCTAGTTGTAGATCATTTGAAAATCAATATAGGCCTTATTTGGTCAGATAAATAAAGGAAAACTGCTGCCACTTAATTTTGATGATCAGAGTTTTTCATGAATTCAACTGGAAAATATAGTTTAAGTTGTGGTTATATGAAGTTATATGAAGGAACAGTTATGGAACAGGTTTGTTACCTGTATTTCCCTAGTAAAATGATCTAGGAAATACTATGTACTCAAGAGTTCTATAGAGAAAGGTGGTCATAATAATCAACTATAGCAATAATGTCAATAAGTCATTGATTTTACTTATCTCCATGGTGGCCAACAACCAAGTTAGAGATCTATCACCAAATGGTCTGACATTCCTGGGAAGACAAATGGAATAGCTGCTATGTAACAGGCTATCCTAATGAATTTACTGAAATGATTTTATGGCACTATGAATTATTACTCAGTCCTGGAGGTTCCGGATGTAAACATGCTGATTTGGGGTACCATCAACTGTTGGTGAAGGCACTTGGTCCACTAGGTGGAAGAAGATGCAGACATCTGAATCTCTCTATAACTTGTAATGACTAAATGCAAAACTCTCAAAACTGAGTTCATCAAATTTTAATATAATGCATGTTATATTGTCCTTAACCTAGAGAAAGAGAGAAATTCCATATTATTCACTCATTCTAGCAAACTCGGGGCAAGATTTTCCTTGTAAAGTGACTTGGGCTCCGTAGACAAAATTTGTAAAGCTTGTAGTTTATAATTAAAGAAGGATGCAAAACAGCTCAAGAACACACTCTAATGGGAAGGGAAGGTAGTGTAGGCCAACAACTGAGTAGAGAGAAGAAAACACTAGGTCAGGTCTGATTTTGAGTAGGACCTGAGGGAGGGGTAGGAGGGAAACAATTCTATCTCCCAATGAAAGGCAATAGAGAATATCTCCCTTTTCCTGCCATCTAGGTTATGAAGTCTTGTGTACTGGGGAGCGGAAGTGGAAAACGGATTTAATATTATCTCAGGCACACCCTGGTGGAGCCGCAGTTAGGTCAATCACCTCTGAAGGCCGCAGGCCACAAACCCCTGGGTATGAGTCTCGGTTCCGGTAGGGAGACAACCAGTATGAACAATTAAATAAAAATAAAATAAAAAACGCTTCTTCCTCTTCTCTCTTCCTGGCTACCTGCCTACTTGACTTCATTCCTGCCTCAACCTTTCCTTTAAAAATAAACCAATAAACAAACAAATAATAAAATTATCCAGAGAACCAAGTCCCGAAGGTAAGAATAAGCCTTGGATGACAGCACTACACACAGAACTTAGACACCACAGAAGCCAACGACCCAACTGCCCCTCCATCCATGCAGGAGAAGAAGATCTGGTCATCTACAAATAGCAAATTGTAGCTTCCAAAAGCAATTGCTCGTTTCCCATTTGGAAGGTATTGCCTATATATTTCATTCACATTCAGGTAACTGGTGGTAAGAGAGCCGTCCTGCATTTCAGATAATCCAAGGAATACTGCAAGTGGGGTGGAGGAAACCATGGCACAAATTCGGGAGAAAGACTCAGCACACAAGTGTGCGGGTCACTCTAGGGCATGACACAGCATGATACTTCACAGAGCCGGCATGCGCTCAGCATGTGTCCTTGCTTTCTCCCTTCTCATTCCACACAAGGGAAGGGACAGGTGATTCAGACAGTCTGACCCTTTCTGGAACACTCAAACAAAACTTGGCACATCCAGGTTTCCTTCCAACCAATGAAACAAACTGGCCTTGAAGAACTGAAACTGAGGATTTCTGGTCAAATCTGGTTGTGCTATAAACCAAGTGGAATTCAGAATATTATTCCTAAAATATCATTCTTAAAAGCAACAACTGACTAGGTAGTTGTGCCTGAAAAGTAAGATGAAGAAAGAGAAACAGCTCACTATCTGGCTTTCAAGGCAAAAGAAGAATGAAAATTGGAAGGTTCTAGGGCAATCTGGATGGAAAATGGGCTAGATTTGGATTGGATCCAATCTTCTTCATAGGAGAGCTCTGTTCTAAAGAAACTTCATGCTCGGAAAATTCTGGTGTCCAAATACGGAGGACAGAGAAACACAAGGTTTGAAAAGCTCAGAAAAATCCATGGGGACTTTAAAAATTCTTCCTATGCTTTGGAAAACTTCAAAAAGTTTGAAATTCCAAAGCCTATCTAACCCAGGGACCCTAAGCTCATAGGCTCTAAGTCCCTAGTGCAGAGAGCGACTCTAGGTTGACAAGAGTCAGTCCCCTTAGCTGTAGCTGCAAAACACTAATAGAAATGGAGAAAATGGAAAACATGAGTTACGTTACCATGCTTACTTACTAGAATAATTGGTTACCTTAGAGCACTAGCTCGCTTTCCAAAAGGAAGCAACTTTTGGAGATGAAGAATGGCCAATAGCTACTGGGTACACCCCCATGCTAGTTAATGCCATGGTGCAGCTGCAGCCCCCAGCAGTTCCGTCCAACTCACAGAGCTGAGAACAAGCAGAACTGGTACGTGAACCCCACCTTTCTGCCACTGTTCCTGGTAGACTGTTCCAAAGGAGAACAGGGTTCCCTTTGCCCAAATCTGATCATGATTTTCTTCCCATGCTTATTTTCATTGGAAGAACTGGAAATGATGGATATAAATATGTTCTTCCATGAACTCGGCTCTGGGCTCAAAACATTTTTGTCATCAGGCCTCTCTCTCTGAATTTTTTTGTTTCCCTTCATATGGAAACTAAGAGCTTTACTCTAAGAATGGAATGAGATTTTAAGATCGACTCCATCAATGCCATGGTGGAAAAGAAACATTTCCAGACATCGTTGGGATCAGCCGCCTGCATACCTTTCTACCAACAGTGAGCAGTCTTTGCTTTCCTTTTTCCAAGACAGTTTCTGCTTCAGGGCTGAATCCTTTGTGGGCTTTGAGACGAATGATATTCTGCTTTTGCAAGAAAAGGAGCAGATTTCCCAGGCATGCTTTGTGTCTCAGACTCTTTCACTAATTGATAGAGTGGCGCTATAGAGCACATTTTCATTCACGCAGTCAGCACGTCTGCTTCTGCATTTTCAAATTGTTCCTGTTTTGTTTTGTTTTTTTTTCTTTTTCAAAATTTCTCCTATGAAGTTAGATAACAGCTCCAGTTAACAAAATGAAGCAAAATCAAATTCTTAATGAAAATGTCAGTAGGACTTCTCTCTTCATGCTAATCCCCTGTTTGATATGCAATGACATCATTCCACAGAAGCAGGGGGGTGGGGGGCGGGACACAAATGTAATGTCTGCTATAATTACAGGCTTGATATGCAGAGTAAAGGAGGTGGTGTGAGGTCCCCCCAACTGGGCCCTCCCTCTGAAAATAACCAGATCCACTAAAGCAGTGGTGAGGTCTTGCTGTGCCAATACTAAAAGAAACAGAAATCAAAGGATTACCTTCCCCATGGATTCAGACTTGATTTCTGATGCAAATTTATCTCCAAGTGACCATTTCAATAAAATTGCATTTTTCTCATTCAATCAAGTCAAACTGTAGTGTCACAAAAGACATGTACAAAGAACACACACGTATGTAAAGCTCACAAACATGCAAAGCCTCAAAATAAAAAAGAAGGTTGTCATAAGATTGTCATATAGTGACAGGAAGAATGAGCGTGGCACTAAGGGTCAAAAGAAGAGAGGGATTTATTGAAACTTTTGAAATGTGTAAAATCCCAATTATACAAAGAGAAATGGGAATATCTGGCACCAGGGAAACTGAAGTAGAGAGATGTGATAATACTATAAAGAAACAATGAGTCAAACAATATGATTGAATAATACTCTAGATTTTATAGAGTAGTAAATGTTATAGATCATTTGAACATTTGCACGTCATATCAAGATGAGTCAGCCTTTCCTGCTTGGCTCACATTTCTCATTCATTTTCTGGAATGACAGGTTAAAAGCATTAATCATTAAATTTTTTTTTTTTAAAAAAAGCACTACCATCTAAAAATCTTTTTAAAAGAAGCGAACACTTGATCAATTCTTGGTACACAGAGTTTAAAATTCTTGCACAGTATTTAGAATAAGAATGGTAGGCTTTTGCAAACATAAACTAAATCAAACAAAAACAGATTTTGAGCCTGTAAAATCAAATTAGTGGGGCACCTCTTTGTGACTCAGGCAGTGAGACAGCTGGGCTGCAGATCATGTACAACCCAAGGACCTAGGTTTGTGAACCAGGGAGGGGACCAAAATAAACAAACAAAGAAGTAAGTAAATAATGCTTCTTTTTCCTGCTTTCCTCCTTCTCTTAAAAATAAAAGAAATCAAATTAGTGGTTATAAGAAGGGAAAGGAAAGGGAGCAAGTAAACTGGGTAAAAGGCATCAATTATATGATGAAGGAAACACTGGACTGGTGGCAGTGAACCTAATGTATTATGCAGAGATGCTAATTTACAATGATGCACACCTTAAATCTATGTAATGTTTTGATGCTGCAATGTTTTTCAATAAAATTAATTTTAAAAAATAAACTTTCATGCTTAATATTTTTAAAAAATAGTAGGCTTTTTGTCATAGAACTAATCCGCCTTACCAAAGAATCTTTTTTTAATAAATCGTGTAATTTTCTCTTAAAAATAGCACTTTTAAATGTATCTGAGATGCCACATTCTAAGAGTATTACAGTTTTCTCAGATGAAAATGATATCATTTAATTGTTACTTTGATTTAGAATGAGGAAGGCTAGGAGGTTAACACAGTGGCAGCACAGAAAAGTCTATTATTCTTACTCAAATGTATGAATTTTTGAAATAGTCACAAAAATACACAAAACCAGAAAAAAGTGCATGGGTGATTTTAAAGAAAACAGACGGCCATACCTGCTGAAAGCTGGAGGATAGAAAGGTTCCAGGTCAAGGAAGAACTGTACTAAAGGGAACTGAAACAGACAATGTTTTATAGTTGTACTGAAATAACATTGCATTATGACACTATGTAGGTCTACAGCGTGCACTGTGGTAAATCAGCATCTGTATATATGAAGTTCACTACCAAGAGTCCATTTCTGCTTTTCACCATATCACTGATCCTTTCTACCTGATTTACCCCTCACCCCCTTCCCTCCCTTCTGAGAACCACTCATTAGTTCTATAGATTAAAAGTCTGTTTTTATTTGATTTGATTCATTCATTTGTTTGGTTTCTCTATATGCTTACCACATATGAGTGAAATCATATAGTATTTGCCTTTTTGTGTATAATGCGCACATTTTTTTTTAGAGGAAAGGTAAAGCCAGGAGTGAAGGCAAGTAGGCAGACAGGCAGAGAGAGAGAGAGGAGGAAGAAGCATTTATTTATTTTATGTAGTTGTTCATCTTGATTGCCCCCTGTAAACCAACCCCACGATGAAAACCCAGGTTCCTGGGGTATATGTGGACTACGCCAGCCAGAGATAAGAGATTTACCTGCTACACCAGGAGACACCTAATACATATTTTTAAACACACTTGCACATACCCTCCACCTCATAAAAACAGTGCATCTATTAATAGCTAGCATTTATGGAATATGTTCCATAAAATTTAATATGTTCCAGCTAACTTTCCAATGTTTTACATGTCCTCTAGCCACTGAAGTTTTGTTAAGTCCTCTCTCTAAGGCAGGTTTACAGATGAGGAAACTGAGGCATGGGGAACTCAAGCATGAAATGGAGCTTGGATTTGCACTCTAGCTCCTGAGCCCCAACCTTGCCTCGCCATTGTGCGGGACTCAAAGAAAGCTGGGCAGGTTTTGACTCTCTCCTCAAAAATCCTAACTCTAGGATGCAAAAGACCAGAAAAAACTGGTTTCAGTAACTATAAAACATCTGCCCTATGGCTCCTTACACCACCAAAAGAAACTTACCTTTAGAACCCAGCAATGGCGTTAGAAACAGAAAACAAAACTGCTGTCCAGCATAACTACAATCTTAAGTTGAAAGTTTTATCAGGATTGACACTTGTAAGCAGAAGCAGAAAGAGGAAGAACCAGGAGAGGGGTACTGATGGTATGTGATCTTTCTCACATCTTATTTGTATAAAAAATGACATTAACTATCAGAGATAGGAGCTCCAATAGTGAATACAGTCTCTTCCAGTCTCAAACCTGCGAGACCAAGGACACAAGGGATCCAACTTCCAGGTTCTAATCATGAAAAGGTGAAACCTCTAGTGCCCAAGTGAGTAGTGAAAATCACTGGAAAGTCTCTACAACCCTATTTGTTAGCAAATGCTGAGCCCATACAGACCTCTCTCTGTGGAAGGAGAAAGCAAACAGAACTCAAAATGAAACCTTTGAAAAGATTCTGCAGCACAAGAATAAATGAGCACTGTCTTCAGTCTTGGTAGAAAACTCTCTCTCTAAAAATTACTTTCTATAGGGAATAACAAGAAATTTTAGAAAATGACACTTGATCTACAAAAGATAGAGCGATCATCTCTGAAATGACAACAAACAATAAAAGAGTGGACTGAATTACAGGCAGAGATTAAAAAAGAAGCCAGAGGACTCAACAAAAGAATTTAGGGAAAGAAAAAAATCAATCAAATTTAAATCTACATGTGAGGCAGTAAAGAGCAGAACTAACCCTACACAGTGTCACTCAGTGATGCACAGTAGAGTGTTCTAGAACACGTGCAAAGAGATCAAAGAACATGGGACAGACCTAAGTCATATGGAATAGCCTGTTGGAACCAGCACCATAAATGTGGTCCATCATTGACCAAAGCATCATTAAATTATGCATGATGTGTGAGACAAAACTTTGATAAAGAAAAAATACTTGTACCCTGACATTTCTAACACATTTTAAATTCGGATAGATTCAGGAGACTAACCAAGATTTGGGAATGAGCAAATACTATTGAAAAAGTCACTTTGCATGCAACTGAATTTTTAACACCTTCACATAAAATCCTATGTAGCAGAAGAAAGTTGGTTCCAGTGTGCCCTGATGGAGCAGGCGTTAGGTCAGTCACCTCCAGAGAAGTAGGCCATATACCCCTGGATTAGAGTCTGGGGTCCAGGAGGAAGCAACCAGTGTGAACAACTGAATAAAAATTAAAAAGATGCTTCCTCTTTTCTCTTCTTCACTATCTGCCTACTCACCTTCGGTCCTGCCTGCACCTTTCCTTTTAAAAAAAAAGGAAGAGGAAAGAAAGAAAGAGAGAAAGAGAGAGAAGGAGGGAGGGAGGGAGTGAAGAAAGAAAGGATGAAAGCAAGAAAGCAAACAAGAAAGCAAGCAAGAAAGCAAGCAAGAAAGAAAGAAAGAAAGAAAGAAAGAAAGAAAGAAAGAAAGAAAGAAAGAAAGAAAGAAAGAAAGAAAGAAAGAAAGAAAGTCAGTTCTACATTAGACTTCATAGTGAAGTTAGGTTTTATTTTTTCCAGTAAGGAGCACTGGCTTCTCATTATACAGAGATCATTTGTTTCTGTCATAATCCCTAAATTACAGTATTTTTATGTGCATAAATTGAGATCTTAGATATGTCATCTAATAGAGCTCAGAGACAGCAATTGCCATGAAGGGATTTGGACGTTAAACCAGAAGGTAAACCACAAGTGAAAAATGACCAGGAAAACCCCAGGAAGTGGTGACCTGCCTAACAGAGGGTGACAGTTACCAGGAGAGCATCTCCGAAGTAACACAGAAAGATGCAGGAAGGAGGCACCAAGCCTCTAAGCACTGCGGCACCCAGACACAATTCTAAAAGGATTCAGGAGCCACAGCTAAGTTACAACACAAACCTTCTAATTCTGATCCATAAAATTCATCGCTTCCTTCTCTGTCATCAGGCTTTTGCAGCCCAGGCAATTTGTAAGTAATCCTGTGCTTTTAAAGGGCAAGGAATATACAAATAATTCTCTTTGATTTTCATTCTTGATTCAGACCAGAGTAGTGGAATCCTTCTCAATTTAGTTTACAACTTTCTAGAAATACTTTTAAGTCATTTTATTTAACTGTTTTTGTTTTCTAAGAAATGTGCTATTTTAACCTCAGATTGATCACTGAGAAATTCAGGATAAATCTTTATACTCTGGAATGTATAAAACTAGAGTGAATTGCTAATGTCATATTGCAAGGAAAACATAGGGTCCAATGTCTTCAATATAAAATAAAATCTCATATCGAAAGTTGTTTCACTCTCCCCTTAACTAGAGCAGTTGAGCATTTTCAATCATTACTTAGCACCATAGTCTCTTCCCTGCTACTCAGTACAGGTACATGTATGTATGACCATTTGATTATTATTGTCTGTCAGAAATTCTAGGTTAAAGAAAGAGGTGTTTTTTGTTTGTTTTAAGGAAATGTGCAGGCAGGAATGAAGGCAGGAAGAGAGAGGAGGAAGAAGCATTTTATTTGTTTCTCATTTAGTTGTTCACATTGGTTGTTCCTTCTGGTTCTAGGACACGAACCCAGTTTGTGTGGCTTGCGTCCTTTGGAATGGATTGACCTAACAGCTACTCCATCAGGGCGCACCAGAAAAAGTATTTTTATACCCATAGGAGGCCATGTAGGGCTGTGGATTTATTTACTTTGCTTATTATGATTAACTTCAGCATTTGACATAGTACCAGATCCCATAAGACAAACAATATACATTTGTGGAATGAATCAATTGAGTACATTACATTTTCATTCATTATTCACCAAGCAAATGATTGTGTACTAAGAATTCTAAAGAACTTTATACAAACAGCACATCTTGACTTTACATATTAACTATTATCACCTTTGATGTAAACTTTTTTGTTTGAGTAACTGAAGGACTTTTTTCACTCCGGTATACAATATATCATAGAACACTAAATATGAAAGAGTCTTACATAATAAAATTGAAGTTCATAAGTGGAACATAACCTGTGCACAATGGTACAAATCTACTCAGCAGAGTTGGGGTCAAAGCACAGATTTTCTATCCCTACCTCCACTCTCCAAGGGTTCAGTTTATGACTTCTCGAGACACTGGTTGTTAACTGGAGCTTTCAGGGAGTCAAGTCTCTGAAAGTAATTGATAGTTTGTAAAGAAGCATTTTACCACCCCTCAATGTTGAAAGGAAATCTGTAAAAAGAAAGCGCTATAAATTATCGATGTACATTTACAGACGTCTTTTGAGGCTTATTTTTCAAATCTAATAGCTAAAAACCCAGGATACCTCATCATTCATTTTATACTTCCTCAGTTATGTTTCAGGCCCTGTTCTAAGGCTTCAGTCTGAGGTGTCCTTAGTTGTATGGTTAAGAGATTATATTTATTTTCTCTTATCATTCAGTTGCAATTAAGAAAACATTTCTAAAAAGTTAGAATCTTGAAAGATGTAAATCCTAGCCCTATGATTACCTGATGCAAACTCTTTGGTCTCCATTTTTCTTATTTGAAGGAATTTTTTATTTATTGGATTGTTTCTCTCTAAATTGCAAGCTGGGGATGGGGTGGAACTAGATTCACTATTTCCAATGAAACCGTTTACCAAGCATAGAAAATCCATTTGCAGGCTAAAGGATTCCAGCAATAGAACTGTATATCTGATGATGGAATCCTATTTCTAGATGATTCCAGAGTGAATCAATTTCCAAATGATTTCATTTATATTTATATGCTGGAATGTTATTTCAAAGGCTCCAAATAGTCTCTGTTCTATGTATAAAATAATAAAGCAAAAATAAGACAGTTTAATATCATACATAACTAAATAATACTTCAGAAACAGAAACTGATCTTGCTAGATGTTTTAAAATAACTCAAATCAGCATTATTTGTAGAAAAGAAGACTATGATTGGAGAGTTCAGAGAGCACATTAGGAAAAAGGGGGAGGAGAGAAGGGAAATAGATACCTTTAAATGGGGAAAATGGTCTGAGTGATACAAATTAGACTAATGGAAGGGAAGGAAATGTCGTTTTTTCATTAACAGATATTTACTTGGATGTTCGAATGCTTCTTTAAAAGGAAAGATGTCTTAAAATAATATAAAGTCATTCACACACATAGATACCCTATCTATCTTAAAGCTGAGCCAATAAAGCTTTAAAAATAATCTCATTTATTTCTTTTACCACTTGGTCTGATTTTTATGTTTATCAGCTTATTATGAGGGAGATGGTATGATGGAAAACACAGTTACCTATATTTAAAATTTTTATTTTTGTCTGCAAGGATATGGGAAGGAAGAGGAAAAATGGCTTGTGTGGGCTGAATCAGTTGCATATACAACAGGACAAGTAAATTCATGAGGTTGATGCACATTTTGCAAAATTCTTAAGATTTCTTTAAAGTCACCTAGAAGACTGTCAGTCTTTCCCCACATTTCCCTTCTTTCTCTACACCAGTTCTGTGTTCTTCTGCATCACCTAGAACCTGGGGCTCTTTTTCCAGAAGCAATAAAACAGCCAGATAAAATTACTGTTCTATAAAGAAATACAGTCATATTAGTGTTGAGGCAGCCATTTGGTCAACTCAGCAGAAGTGGTTTGCTCACTAATGTTTTAGTAGTAAGAACTCCCTGCTCATCTGCACATCCCTGTATTGACAGTGTGTTGTCACTGGTGTCCATGAGGATCTGAGACACAGGGGACTTTCCTCCTGAATCATGCAAGACTCAATTAGATTGTTCTGAGTTTGGGATCCAATTAGGTGGTAAAGTACACTCTCCGTTGTGAGTGCATCTCTCACCATCTATGCCTCAATAAAATACCAACATTTAGCCAAGCCATGCAGTATCTCTTTTTGAAAACTCCTTTTGAAAATATCACTGTATTGGGAGGAAGAAGAAATAACGGATTTCGAAATATTTGCTGTCTATAGTTTAAGTATATCCTGGACTAATTCATAAATTTGATTTAGGAATCCTAAGTCAATTCTAGATGAATGTAAGGTTTTGCATAATATAGGATTGTTTCACTGGATTTTGATGCTTCAAAAATAATATTTTCACAAGGCATTACTGGAAACTTCATATGAACTAGAGTATTTGATTAACCAGCCCATTATTCTTCTCATTCATAGAGCTATTATCATTAAGTTGTTATTGTACATATATTATTTCATTTGGGTTTTAGAATACTCTGTAAGGTTTGTTATGATAATATTGCATGTAGGTTTTAGCGAGTGAATTAAACATTTTTTTGCAAACATGATTAGATTAAGCATAAGACAAAGAGGAACTGTTACCTTAAAATCATATAACTCATTACCATAAAAAATATTTTCCTACTGGATAATCACAGCTTTCTGACAATGATTACCTGCATGGAAGTTATACACTGTCAGTAACAATTTGATTTGTAACTTGTTTCCCAAGGGTGTTCATATATGCATGTGCTGCCTTGTAAAATTACGCTGTGCTAATTGATGGTTCACGTGACAAGATATGCATAGTTGATCATGCATATTAGAATACAGGACCTCCTCAATTATCCATAACAAATGAGGTCTCTGACAGTCTCAACACACTCAACCTACAGATGATCCCCAGAACTCATGAGGTTCAATCAACCATCTTCCAGCAATGTTTAAAAAGCAGTGAACTGGAGGAGCAGTGCAGCACCAATGTCAACATGGAAATTCTAACTTAATGGAAAAACTGAAGCTATTTCTTGCTTGATATTATAGAGATAAAACACTCATAAATTTGACTTTTGCAATACTTTCCATGCAGGTGTTTGGCATTGTGCAAGCGTGATTTTCATTTTTGCTTTTTGGTCTGTCTGCAAGGTAAAGGCAGATGGGAAATGCCAAGAGCCAAGAATTCCCAAACTAGGAAATCAGCCTCTGTGACAGAAAGTTGTGTATCTCCTCCCAAAATTAATACTCTTAGCAGATGGGACAAGTAGATTTTCTAAATTTTTTACTGATATTTTAAAACCTAGATTAAAACCAGTCTAAGCTAAACAGAAAATAGAACACGTTTCCTACTATATTTCAATGAGGAGGAAACCTAGTGAGAATGCATGGAATGGGGATTACAAAAAGTAGAAAGAGCTCAGAAATCATTTAGTTCATCCTTTCCCAAATTGTGTTCTACGGAAATCTACATCCCTGCGAGAATGGTGATGGAAGGAACTAGACAAACAGGTTAAGGATTTGTAGGGTTATATACAAAATTAAACAAGTTTATTGACATGAAGTGACATCCTTTATGGATGCTCACAAAATTAAGACCCAGTATGCCACAGTTCCTAGACTTATTTCACCATGGAATTCTTACCCGCTGACCCTTGAAACAACATGGGTTTGAACTCTGGAAGTTCACTTACATTCAGATGTTCTTGAAAACAAATCAGGTAAACTTGTAGTGTCCATAAATACAGAGTAGCACTGGAAATGTATTTTTTCTTCCTTATGACTTTCTTATTAGCATTTTCCTTTCTCTAGCTTACTCTATTATAAGAATACAGCATACAGTCTATACAACATTAAAAATATGTGTGAATTGACTATATTATTGGCAAGGCTTCTAATCAATAGCAAGCTACTAGTAGTTAAGTGTTTGGGGAATCAAAATTACACACAGATTTTTGACTATGTCGGGGTTTGGAACCCCTCACCCTCGAGTTGTTCACAAGTCAAAATTTTGTATTGTTTTACAGAATTAGTGGCAAGAAGAACAAAGTTTCACACTCCCTAGTCTAATTCCTTTATTTTCAGGAGTAAGGTGCCATGGCAACTTTTCAGGGACCTCTGAGGGCACCGCTTGTGCCAGAGGCACCCAGGACGCTCTGGAAGAGGAGTCCTAGGAAGCAAACAGTTCGTAATAGAAATCCCCTTCCTGCTTTCTCTGATACAGGAAAGCTGAATCAGCACTCTACAAAGTTTCCATTCTAGCTTCCGGGCAATTAACCCATTTCTTATGATGGGTTTCCATAAAATTTTTCACTTTCACAGCTTCTCCCTAGTTTCTTCAGAGTCTGCCAGTAGACAATTCTCCAGAGATGAAGACAGTCTCAAAATCAAGCCCATGTGTTCAGTTCAACAGTTTTGTTTCTTGCATGCTTTCAGAGGGGCTGAATCCTTAAGATACCAATTCAGTTTTTTCAAAATTGAATTACAGAGCTTAACTTAAAATATAATTCCAAATAAGGGCATACTTTCATTCAGTGTGGATCCAATATTCTTTGGTCACAAAGAGAATCTATCCCTTAATTTGTATAGATGATATAACTGTAGTACATATTTTTATGCATATTTTTAAACAATCCCAACAAATAGAATTTACAGAATGATCATCCTGCAAAATTCTCATTGGACACATAGTTATCTTGTTTTCATGCTCAATTGTAAATAACCCTGAGATCATGATTATTTACACATTTTCATATGGCAGGCAGAGCTAAGATCTGGAACTGTGTCTTGTTCTAGGACCTAGTACATACATATTTAATGACAAAATGGTTTATAATAGGGCACCTTCTAAAAAGATAACCATAAATACAAAGAGTATATCCTTTCCAGTGCTTTAGAATATAAGGTATTCCTTCCATTCTCCCCACTTCTCCCCAAAAACCCCACCCCAGCGCATGCGCATATACACACACTGGACGAACCACCTACAAGGCACGTGGGAGACCCCTGGGACTTCACACTATAAACACCATTCCTACTGAATTACACCACCAAAAACCATTAGTACTTGAGATTTGAAACTAGGAGGAATTCCAGATAAATGAATAGCTGCTCCATCATCTCTAAACAGGCATGGAGTTCCATTAAAAAGGGGAGGAGTCTCAATAGGCAGTTTCACACCTGCATTGCAGGTCTTTCACCTATGTCAAAACCTGGGTAACAGTTTAGAAGGCAGAGAACAATTCCTCAAACTGGCCGAGGAGCTCTGCCCCAAGAGTGGAGGTGTGGCCTGAGCTGCAGTTTATTCCATCTCTGGTTTGACTGGTATCAAGTTCACTTCCCCAAATGTGACCTTTCCATGGACTGGCATTTTGTGAATCAAAAAGCAATTTCTATGTGGAAATGTATTTGAGACAAGGTATGCTAGACATGGAGTCCTCCCTTAGGGCACCAGCTGTTCTTTCCCACATGAAATGTAAACAAAGAATCTGTGAATTTAGTGCAAAATGCTCAACTGTGGGTCATTTACCCATAGTCTTTAGTGATTAAGAAAGGGCAAGCAAAGGATGTGTTAAACAGATAAGGCTCAGGAGAGTTCTATGTTATATTAATCCACCTAGCAATTAACCCCAAAAGGTAAATTTTTGAGATAAGCTCAGTCTGAGTCTTGAAGTATGATGCAAATGCAGACAGGAGTCACAGCCAAAGAAACACACCACCTATCCTTGGATGGTAGTGCTCATTTTTAATTAGGTAATTTTGTTTGTAAATCATGTGTATACTTGCATGTTGCATTTTCTACAGTGACCCCACTAATCCTGAATATAAGCAAGTCTTTCACACAGGCTGGGATAGTGCATTAAAGTAACATTGTTTTTGTCTTGTATTCATATTCATTTCTCCTGTCCCTGTGGTGCATTTGGAAGTGTACTTCCCCATGGGACACTTGTTACTTTCTCGCATTTCTCTTAAACTAAAGAAATCCGAGTTCACAGGCAATAGAAAATTAGACCTCAGATCACAGCAGAGAAAATAAGAGGTATAGGCCCTGGAGTAAGATGTTTGGGAGACTCAATGGTTACCTAGAGAGCATTTAATCAGCCCTGGATTGGGGGTGCTGGTACCTGGGGAACCTTTGTCAGTTATTAAATCTGTGAATGAACAATCAAAATGCTATCCTTGCTCTGATGTCCATTTTTCCCCTTGTCTTCTTTAGGAATTTCTGTCAATTTACACCCCCTCCATGTCTGTCTCTCTTTCTGTCTGTCTCTCACACACACAGTTTGTATATTGAGAAAACACTGTCAGTGTTTTTCAAAGCTGTGAATGACATTTTTCCAACTAAATTATAAATGGTAGGGATACCTTACTCTTTTATGTCTCTTTGTAGTTCCTTCATTAATAGGCACTCAAAATATTACCTGACTTTTTAAAAGAGGAAAGCTATTTATTTACACTTTAGTCCTCATCTTCCACCATTATTTGCAGCATGTTTTAATAGATGTTGAACAAAATGTGCCAGCGAGAAAACCCAGATGGGTCTGTAAGTTGCAGGAACTGTAGCTGCCAGCTGAGGTTTCATGTTTAAAAAAAAAGGAAAGAAAGAAACAACAAATCTACTTGAAAAACCATGGGCTCTCTTTGGTCTCTGGAAATGCAGACAAAAGCAGTGACATTCAGCGTGAGATGCTGTCTTTGGTTAGTAGTGTTCCTAGCTGTTCTGGAATGCACTTAGTTGGCTTTAATGGTGGAGTTATTGACGTTCCCCCAAATGGCCAGTAGGCCCAGGCAGCCAATTTTCTGCTACCTTCCTGCCTGTGCATATCTCTGCTGAGTGGTTCCAAAGCGCCCATTAGGAACCGCTTGAGAGCCATTACCATCAGCAGGGCAAAACATCCATCCCTCTTACTACAAAGAAAAAGTGAGATGAATAGGTATTTCTACGGTGGTCTGAATGAGCCATCATTAACAACCGTGCAGAAAGAAGGTGCCTGACCATGCGATGAAACACCACTTTATTCCTTTCTGCAGGCCACACCTGCACCAGAAAAAAAAATCCATTCCTGCATGAAGATCTATGGACGGGGAAAAAAACTTCAGATTTCCAAGTTGAGCAAAATGCAAACCTGACAGGAATTAGGCCTTGTGTTTCCATCCAATAGAAAACTCTGGTTCTTTTTGAAAAGTTTGGTTCTCTCACTATTTCAAAGGAACACGTCTGGGCCCACCAGGCGATTTGCTGCTCAGACTGCAAACGCGTGAAAGGAAGCACTGGGGCGGGAGAAGAGGGCTGAGGGGCTGCTGATTACCCTGCAGACCTCAGCTGGCTCACAACTGGCCCGGGAGGGGTGGGGGGCGGTGGCAAGAGGAAGAAAGGCGAGTGATTTGCATTAAAATGGGAGTCCCCTTCCCAGACTGGCGCACTGACCTCAATGGATGTTAAAAACAGAGGTCTGCTTACTTCAACAAAATAATGCTATTTGTCATTTTCCTCTAATATCAAGATTCCTCCTATAACCTAGACGCTGATGCAACAAGAAAAGTTGAGCCCAGCAGCATGGGCATGGGAGGGGAGGCGGGTGGTGGAGGGGCAGGTGTCTACCTACGTGTACATGAAACACACACACACACACACACACACACACACACACACACACACACACACCAGGAAGAGAACTAGAGGATAAAGGATCTGCTTTCCCTCTGAAATAGGAGGTTCCCTAAGGGTTAAGTCAGTCTCTGAATGCCAGGGAACCTATACTTTTGTGCCTTATTGTTTAAAGGTTGGGAGCAGGGCTGAAAACACATTCATTATTCCCTGTCCTAGAATAGTTGTTGCATTCCAGGCACATACAATTAGGCTATAATTCTGTACAATGACAGACTAAACATACAAGTCTAGACAGAAAGAAGAGGACTTAAAATATTCTTAGCCCTCTTTTAAGGGCATTTCAGCACTTTCTTATCATTCTACTGGCAAATATTGTAAAACCTTGCCTCATTAATGTCAAAGGGAGTAGAGGATTCGCATGACTTAAATTCAAAGGACTTGATTTTAATTGTCCATCAAAAACCGATCTCCAGGCAGGATATTTTTAGCAGTCACTCAGCACGGGTCTCATGCCCTCAGCTGTGGTGTATTTACCTTCCAGGGGAGAGGCTTGCCTTGTTAAACAGAACCACCCATACACACATTACAGAATCAATCATAGTGTCTAAAGATTTTTGTGAATGTGATCTAGGAGTTATAAAACTGGTGACATAATTTAAACATGCCAAGGTCTTACTATTTATTGTTGACTATGAAAACAAACCACAGGGAACCTTGGTTCCTTAGAGCTGACAATGTCTATAATGACTTGTTGATTGGAGAGAGTAGAAGAGAGAATGAGAGTGGAAGCTGTTGGCCACGGATGGGTTATCACAGAAAAAAGCAGGCATCCTCCCAGGGGCACCAACATAACATTGCAAACAGTGGGGCTATAACCCCACCCTAAGGTTCTTCGATGTCCGCACCTTAATGCATTGGCTCAGGTTTTTGTTTTGTTTTTATGCTCAACCTCAATCATAGCATGTTGCTGCCCCTGCACATAATGACAGTTATATGCCTTCAGATAATGCTGGGGCAATTGTTTTCTGAGAAACATAGAGAACACAAATTTAAAAATTAGTATGAAAAGAAATCCAACCAATATCTAAAGACAACCTTTCCCGCAGATAACTGCAATCACCAAATACACAAGTCAAATAGATTTTCAACAAGGGAGACAATATTAATACTAGCTTGCACATTGTCTTACCATATGACAAGCACTGCTTCAAGATCTTTACAAAGCACTGGCTTATTTGTTCCTCATGAAAACTCTAGGAGGTAAAAGTAATCACCCCCATTTTACAAATAACAAAATCAAAGCATCTCCAAGACCCTACAGCAAATATATGTCAGAGTTAGGAGGAAAACACAAGTCATTTGGTTTCAGAATCTCAGAAATTATCATGTTACCATGCTAGTGAGGATTCAGTTAATCGAAAAAAATGTATTATTATTTGGATAGCCAAATAGAAGTGGCAAAGTGATGGAAAAAAGAAAATTGAAATTAATTTTCTATCTGGTGTCTTGGTTTGTAATTGTTTGTTGTTTTGAATGACGTTTAACACTGTTAATCATGGGATACTTCCTATAACCCTTATGAGATGTCTTCCTTTATTGTTATATAGTGATAGATCTAAACTCACATTAAATAAATGTGTAAGTAGGAATAGAGAATGGAATAAATTTTATACAACATGGTAAGCCTAGCTCTATCTTATAGTGAGACATAAAAATTGCTTCTCATCTAATCCAAATGACTAATATACAAAAACACAAATAAAAAATTTTATGATAGTACTTGAACTTGTATACACATAAGAAAACTATTGCTCGGATTTTGAAAAGACTCTGCTATGGAACTTTCAAGTGAGTAAAAGACTGGCGAGTGTTCCTAAAAGAGTAGCTAGCCTTTTATCTCAAGATAAATGGTCTCTTTTTTAACCCAGCTTGAATGGAACCAGGAATGGTTTTACACCAGGGCAAATCAGCAGCGACCTACCAGAGCACACAGCAGATGTTTGTTGAATGGCTCTTAGTTAACACTGCAGCAGGTCTGAGCGTACAGTGGCCCTAGATGGCTGACCATTCTAAGAGTCACAGTATGCAGAGTTGGATGGGGTTTAGCCAACCAGATGGCTTAAGTTCTGTGGGACTGGGCGCCCCAATATTGCCCCAACCTTGTGCAGATAAAATCCTCATATTCCTAATTCCTGTCCCAAAGATAATTATTCAAAATGACTGACCCTTGCAGAGTGGTGTGGAATGAGGCCTTTCAAAATAGCTGAACTGAATTGCAAAGCAATATTTAAAATGAACACACAGGGTAAACTAATACAAAGGAACCAAACTGGTTGTGTCATCCCCCTGCTTTGTTAGCTGCATTTGAGGCATCACCAGTCATTTACAAGTGATCTCTAATGCTTAAAAGCAACAACAAAAGTATAATATGTGAGAATGTGAAATAGATGTAAGAGCAACCCAGCCCTAATCTACTTGAGTCAGGGAAGACGATGAATATTTTACCTCACTCTGCTAGTCTGAAAAACAAAAGCAAACAAAAAGCTGTGTGGAGTCGATGCAGGGAGCTGGAGTTTATGCTAGCTGGTTGTATGTGACTGTCAAATGCCACCGCCTCCGCAGGCCTCCTCTCACGAGAAGATAAAGATAAACATAAGCAAGTAGTAACTCTTTTGTTTTGTTCAACCACTGTACCCCCTCCCCACCTTGTGGTGCCTGGCACATTGCAGATGCTATTTAAGTATTTTTTTTAGCTCAATGAATGTTTTCTTTTCTCTTCCTTCTTTTTTTTTTTTTTAGGGGATCCATTCTTTACTGTTCCTTGCCTCTAAGTTAATTTAGACTCTTGAAACTCTACATTCAGAGGTTCAGCTTCCTCCCTGTGAGAGGGCCAGAGTGTACACATTAGCTTCTACAGAATTTCAGTGAGTGGGAAGAGACTGCAAGACTCAGACTCACTTAAAAAGAGGTGAATCAATAAAGATGGATCTACCATTCAATCCCACTTCTAGGCATAACTCCAGAGAATACAACAACACTAATCAGGGAAAAACATCTGCACCCCTGTGTTCATAGCACCACAATCCACAGTAGCCAACACTGGACACAACCTAAATGTCCATCAACAGATGACTGGATACAGAATCTGTGGTATATATTATACTCAATGGAACTTTATGCAGCTGTAAAAAAAATTTTTTTTACATTGTGTGCTTTGCAACAACCTGGATGGGACTAGAAATGGAGAAAGAAGGGGGCAACAAGACAGAGGCAGTAAAGGACACTAAAACTGGTGATGGGCGTGTATGAAACACACACAAGACTCAATATTACCATGGTGCTGTTTCAATTTTCTAAAAATAAATATAGTAATGTAACAAAATAAATAATATCGATATTTAAAAAAAGGTTTCAAATTTTCCCTTCAAGCCTTTCCAGTTTGTTCAGGAAAAGTTGAAGGCTTCCTTGGGCCCAATCCAGAGATCATCCTGCGATCTCTGCTCTCTCCGATAGTGCATCCCTGTCCTCTAACACCTCGTCTCTCCTAAAACACTTACCTAGACTTGCCCAAAACCTAATCTCACATATGCTTTTGTCATATACTGTATAGTCGTGGTTAGAAATCTCAAATGCTCCCCAGTAGCTCCACTGGTTTCTCACTTCCCAGAGAGGACGCCCAGCCCTGCACAGCGCAAACTGTGCTCACAGCCTTGAGACGGAAGATCAAACATCCCTCCTTCCTGGAGTCGGCAGGAAGCCAGTGTCTCCAGAAGCCGAACTCTGGACACAGCATCTAGCATAGCACTGATACAACTTGGCAGTTAACCAATCCTTATTATAAGTGACAGCAGGAAAAGGTGGGGGACAATGTGGCATTTCAGACTCAAGTGCTAGTTTAGGGCAATCTGACCTTCCTAGTCCATAATAGTAATGGTAGGTCTTTGGTCCAGAAATGGAAATCCATCGACAATTCTTATAGCCTTTCATTTTGCAATACATGACTATCATTCTATAAAGTCAATCCAAATTTAAATGAACACAATGGGAATCACGCAATTTGCTTCCTAGAAAAACCAAAGTAGTCCTATAAACAATCACAGTAAGAAACCTACCAAAAATAAATAAAAGCTTAGCTTTTACCATTTTGAAGTTTAGTTGTTGAAAAAAAGATACTTCCTTATTTCATGTGTATGTGTATGTGTGATCATTTTAGAAGTTATGAAGATATACCTATGAAGACATAAAAATACAACACAATAATGGGAGAAACAATCATATACTGTACCTTTAATAAATTGTATGCTATCTGATAGTCTCTGAATCACTCTCAATGTGAAGTCACTTGAGAGCTGATTTTTCATATGGCTTCCCATCAAGTTTAACTTTAGACAAACCAGTCCTTGTTAAGCTTTCCTTAGCACATTTATTTAATTCATGCTTGCAAGCGACCATTCATTGGATAACTAGAATGTATAGGATTTTATTCTAATATTGAATTCAAAGAGAAGAATTGGGAAAGTCTTGTGGGTGCACTGCTGCAGCCAATTATTATTCATGAAGGCACTGACATTCTAGAAGTAGTTTTAAATCTCGGTATGTACAAGACTAATGGAATAAATGTGATGTCATCAGTCAAAAGTTGAACCCCATTCCTGATTTTATATCAAGGTCAATAAAATTAGCAATCATATAACAAAATCATGTAGACAGAAAAAGTTTTCTCTATTCTATTTTACATAAAATTTAAGTGATATTTAAGAAATAAACTGCAATAAAGTATCAATGATGGATCAGTGGCAGAAAGACGTTCCAGGTTTCGTGTCTTTATGGGCCAGCTACTCTGTCTTGTGATTCTCAAGTGTGACCACATGGGTAGAGAAGGACAAGAAGGGCGAGTCTGGCTGCATCCCAGACCTATAGGCACAGGTCAGTGTAAGTCCCCAGGAAAGGGAACAGTAGCATCTTCACATATGACAAATGCTTGTGTCCTTACCTTCATTCTGTAGTAATCTTTGTCATCTCAGCAAGAAGAGCTATTTTAACAGCAATTTGGAATTTCAGACTATTTTACCCACACTAAGAAGAGTGGGTGATAACGCAATGGTAAAATTACGACATATATTTCATTTCGAATGCAAATATTTCCTTCTTCTTGGGAAGGAAGGGCTTTGTGGGGAATTCTGTAGAAGTGGGGGCACCCAATTTGAATTCATCACTTCATTTGTATAAAATGAGTATTTAAACAATTTATAAGGTCAGAGCATAGTGAGACAGGAAAAAAAAAAATTATCCCAGAACCTAAAAACTTGTAACAATCTACAAAATAGAAAACCTAGGCAGTGATAACTTAGAGTGTGGCTTCTGGCTTACCTAGTGGATAATAACAAATACAAAGAATCCTTTGGCAATAAGAAGTCTTTTTGATGTCCTAGGCAAAGCTTTCCAGTCAATGGCCTGTTCCCTTATCCCTTCTAATTTTAGGATGATTAATACTGAACCAAAGCCTCACCTGGGACTTCAGGAGAGAATCTTGCAGAGTGTCGAGATACAAAAAGTTTCAGCTCTTGGTCCAAGTTGCATTCAATCAGGTTTGTGTCCCATGATCGGATTCCTTAGGAGGGAAAGAAAGACAGTTGACAGACTTCCAGTTAGTCATTGCAGAGTGGTTTGGAAAACATCATTGTAACATTTCTTAGGCTTTAAGGGAGGATGCAGAAACTGCTTTTCTGAAGAGCTGAATGACAAGCAGAGAATGCCCACAAAAATGAGAGGGCTGGGGAGGTCTCTCCACCAAGCCACAAGAGAGGGATAACTAGCAGTGTGACTGAACTTCTGCCCCTCATAAAATGTAAATGCAGCTCTTCTAGAAGAGTAAAAGAAAACAGCTATTAGGAAAATGACAGTCTTTACTCCAGGGAGGGAGTAAAAAAGACAGGAAGATGCTGAGATCTGTAGCCATTAAGCCACAAGGCAATCTCTAGTTTTCTCATGGCCCATTTGTCTGTAGCAAGGCAAGAAAATGTGGGCTGGGGGTGAGACACCAGAGCTAAAGGGGTTAGCAGTTCCATTCCAGGCCTTCATTTTGGAAAAGATGTTTTTCTACTGTGCATGTGCATGCTGCATGCAGGTATGGTTTCTTTACTTTACTCATCCCATTTTTCCCTGGGTTTCTCCACCCCTGGACATCAATCCAAAATTTGTGTGATCTTTGATAGGAAGGCTGGATCCCCACCTTCAAGATTTGGCTTATCTGTTTTCCCAGGCAATTATTTGACCTGTCCAGTTTGGCAGGCTCTTTTACTCACAATGGTTAGTTACATTGAATTTTCTTATCCAAAGAAAATGTAACAACAAAGAGATGTTACTACTTTTTATACTCCATAAAACTTTTACCTAGTTGTGGGTGGTGAACTGTCTATTCCCCGCAAAAGTTCAGGCTTCAGTTCACCAGGCTGGAAGCTGGGGTGGGAGGAACATAAGAACTAGGGGTATTCAGGCCCCACACCTCCCTAGTCTCTTCCTTCCTCCTCCTGTCCTCCTCTCTCCTCCCTCCAAAACAGAGGGCATCAGAGAAGGAGATCTGGGGTCTCTGGAGAGTGTGATTGGTTTTGATATATTTTTCTATTTTTCCATAGATTGCTCATGGCAGAGCCAGTATATAATATCTGTGATTGTAACCTTGCACAGAGCATCCTCTGGAACAACAATCATTTACCTCATACTACAAAGGACAGGGGGCTTGAACCTCCTGCTAGCTATATAACATAGCAGGTGAATGATCTCTAAATAAATATTGAATCATTTTGGCTGGGCATTCAATTAGTCATGTATATAGACTTAAGAGTATAAATGGTGCTGTTATTTCAACAAACCTCGAAATCCTTAATGCCTATCTGCATTTATTCCATGTTATATTCTGTCGTTTTCCTATCTTGCAAAGAATCAAGGTATATACACTCCATACACACACACACACACACACCCCAGAAAGATTCTAGAAACTCAGTTGATAGGACATATAAGATATCTTCCATTTATACACCAAATTCTTTTTCAATTATGAGGAATATTTTCAAATAGATGTGCAGCCACTAAGTAGAAATGGAAATTCCTCATACAAGCTATGGAAAGAATTCAGGTGTGGAAAAATTAACGTTCTTAAAGAGAGGCTAAATCATGAGGGAGAATTTTATGGGTCTCCCTGGAAATATTAACAGCCTCAGTTTGCTTTTGTGCTAATGGAGTATTTAAATTTTAACAAGAAAGGCACGTGGAGATTTTGCAGCTCTTTTTAAAGTGCAGAAATGACAAATGGGTTCTTTTTGTTTCACAGAAAGCTTGACAGTTTGAGAGGTCTGAATTCATTAGAATATTTTACTTCAATGTATACACTACATACTCGGCCAGTGTGAAAAACCCTGGCGCTCATCTCTGAGCTATTTAACTGGTGATTGTTGACTGGGTTCTCTATATTCCAGGTCTGAGCTTCACTTTGTCTTCCAGCTTGTCAAGTTGGGTCAAAAAGTTAATAATGACATATGTATTTAAATCAAATTCATGCCATTGTTTCTGCCTTTGTTCTAAGTCATGTCCAAATTGCTACATCATTTGAATGACTTCATCGAGGGTCAGATGTCGATTTGCTCTTACATTATCACTTGCCATGTTCCCTTGGCTTCAATTAACTTGTCATGACACAGGCAATTAAATGTTCGCCTTATATTTTATAAACTCCTGGTTGTGTGATTTTTAATTTAACGAAGGAAGAAGTACAAAGCAGTGAAAAATCCATTTAGTAATTTTAAAAGTACACTAGAAAACTATTGATAAAACAGTATTTCTCATCTTGATATTCCCAGTGAAACTAAAATCTTAGTTCTGTTATCAAGAGAACAATTTCCAACCAAATTATTTCTTAACAATACATAATGATTTCTACCACTTATAAAATAATGGTTACAATGGATTTACAAGTTCTTTTAGTTGGAAAGAAACATTTTGGAGCTAGGTCACCTTCTATACCAATGTTAGAAATAAAATACTTTGAAATTGCTTTGTACCTCTACCAGATAATAATTAGTAAAGAGAAACAGTATTTTCCAATGAAGGCTTATCTCGCATTTAGTAGGTTTATGTGTCTCCCCATAACACAGTATCTTCTTTGTTCCTTCCTATATTCTCCCCTCTCTGAAATCATGGTGGGAGAGCACAGAGGTGTTGGTAAAGGGTTCTGAAGAGGCTTTCAGAGGCAAGTCATCTGGTCTCTGAAGGGAAGTAGAGAAGACATGATACATTTCTAACCCTTTTTTGACCACCCCCCATACATGCTAGTCAAGCTCTTCCAAAGCTTTGCTTTCCTAGCATGCTAAGAAGCCCGTACCCCTAACTGGCTTGCCCAGCTAGAGACAGAACAAATGCCTCACTTAGAGATCAACCTCCAGTTTTTAAATTCCTGGGCCCAGAAAGTATCCTATCACCCCTGGAAGTTGGCACATGGCTAGGCATCCGGAGAACTCTCTTGCCTAATCTAGGACTGTAGCCCGGTCCTGGAAGTGCACACCATCGCTCTTGAGCGCCGCCATCGCTCTTGAGTATCAGGTCTTCAGCCATGCTGACCAGAGGGATAACAAAGGATCTTTCCATCTCAGTTCTCTGACCCCAGGCATAGCAGTGCACAACTAAAGTGAACAAGTTGTTTACAGATGGAAAGAGAAAAAAACATTGTGTGTATGGTTTGGGGGAATGGGGTGGGCAGGGAGAAAGTTGTCATCACAAGGGAAAAAAATGAGGAAAACATAGGTTCCCTTACTGCAAACAAGTCCACCAATCACGCAAACATTTTGCAGGATGGCTAAGTAAAAACAACAGTGAAAAAAAAACACCTTCCATTTAAAAGGCTAAAATCTATATTCCTAATAGAGATAGTGGATTGAAGAAAGCAGAATGCAATGATGGTGCATTGCATTTTGAAATGGTATATAGGTTCTTTTTCACAGTTATTTAGACATTTGGCAAGTTGATTTTCTTCTATGAGCTTCTGTTGCTACCTCTGAGAAATAGAATTCTGAATATTTGGCAAGTACCTAAATGATTAACCTACAATCATGAGATTCTATTTGTAAAAGTATGTTAAAAAGTGATCTGAGGTAACAATAAAATCATAAACTAAAGAGGCAGAATTAAAACAAAGGAAATGATAAATTCAGGAAACTTCATTTCTCAAAGAAAAGATTTTCTATTTTTTTTCCTTCAGTTTGCCTCTTCCCTTCTTTGAAAACCCACAACTCGATGTTCATAATACATATTCTACATAAAATGCAGATATCTTACATACAGAGCTCATCCTTTCAAAGCATTGACAATAAATCATTTAGGTCTTGGGCAGCATCTAATAGAAACAAAAGTGATTTCTAGTCATCTGTTTACTGCTCTAAAAGTCAGAAAGTATTTTTAAAAAGCAAGTCCTCAGAGAAGATTAACAATGAATCATCAATTTAATGACCTTAAGTTTGAGGACTGGCTTATATTTCAGCCTGGGTCACAGAATGTCTAGTAGATGATACCAATTAAGCAGTGGAAGCAGAAATCCATCTGCCTTTTGACTTTGAAACTATAAAGATGAGAACAATAAGTTTAACACTTTCCAACGCTTCTTCTGACTCCTACCATGTTTTGGGGTTTTTTCCTTCCTGTTAAATTGAAAACTAAATCTCCAATCTTCCTTCCATGTTCTTAATTCTGTCACCCATTTCAGTCTTTAGATAATCAATAAAGCAACATTAGAAAATTACAATGTAATCTACTAAATATTTTTAAATCTAGGGCAATAGATGTTACACACGTCCATCTTTTTATGACTAAATCTTGCTGACTTCCAGTGTTCACTAGAGGAAAGTTACAGTCTTTAACAGTAATTGAAAGCATCAAACAGATCCTTAGGACTCTTTATATGTTTTAGTTCCTTTAAAGAAATAAAATAAAGCAATGAAAATTTCTTTCACAATGACTAGAATTCTGTTTGCAAGGCATGGATGGTTGTAGTCTATGACCTACGCTGCTGAAAGCCGGGATGGTTATCAAGTTGAGGGTTAAACAGGAAGAGGGTAGAGTAGGTGCCAAAGACTGGTGGTTGGTGGTACTGACAATGGTTTGGCATAAAGTCCTGTAGAACTAGCTAAATAAAGCTAACTGGGTCTGAAGAAAAAGTATAGTTCAAACATGAGAACAAATGACCAAACCCTACATTATGCTTTTTGAATACAGTTTAGAACACAAGTGACCAGCTCTCTCCCTGGGTTTCAAGGAGCATGTACTAAGCATCCCCATAGGGCATTTCAGGTCTGTTGATTTAGTGCATTACCATCATCTTCCTACAAATTTATTTTCTAGGTTTCCCAAACAGCCCTCCATAATTGGGCTGCAAATCCCAAGTCACCTAGGTCTGAGAGCCTCAGTTAAGACGGGAGGGGAACTAGGAAGCAAGAGGAACAGATAGGGACTGCTCTTCCAGCCTGCAGCACACAGAACCCAAACCCCTGGGGCATCTTGCTTCCCGTGGGCACTAGCAACAACAGGAGTGGTGTCAGAGTGACCTCAAGAGGAGGCCCAACTGGGACCTGAAGGCTGAAGCAGCAGTGTGTCAGGCACAGGAAAACAGAGGTCGCCTGCCCTGTTGCTAAGTCATCTCCAACAGTCTGAAAAGCGAAGGGAGAGACACAGTCACTTAGTGCTGGAAGGCCCTGCAGCTTGAGCTGCATCCGAGCCCCCAGGACCCAGGAGAGCAATCTCCAGAGGAAAAACAGCATCTGTTACTGCGCATAAGCAAATGGCTCTGTTCGTTCACTTGGCTGATTCTTAATGGGATCAATACAGCCATTTCAGAGTTCCATGCAAAAACCTGACCAAATTAGGAAATTTAAAATCAGGAGGGCATGGTAATTGAAAAGGATTCTGGGATTCTGGTGATGTCTGGGTCATCATCAGAGTAACACAGGTGTGTTCATTTTGTGAAAATTCATCTTTGCTTTGTGCCTTTTCCCCTCTATAGAACACATGAATATGATTTGTAATTTAAAAAAAGCAAGAAGACAAATCTGAATCACTGCATGCTACCAGTTAAAAAAAAAAAAAAAAGAGTACAGAGAGCAAGTCATAACAGTATTTGGATGCGTCTATTTTATCCTCCAACAGAAACGGCTTGAATAAATCCCCTTGGGAACCGGGCACTCACTAAAAGGATGATCAGCAGCTAACAAAGCAGGAAGGTAATTACGGTGCTAGGTGACTGCTGAACCACCTCCCTGCATGGGGCGCTGCCCACAAGTGGATGTCTCCACAAAGGCAAGCTCTGAAAATTGCTGTGTTTGGTCTCCCTCTGATGTTAGCCTGCTCTGCACTATCATCCAGACTGGGCCAGAAAATCAGAGAGGATGCAGCACTGGCACTTCTGTCACTTAGAACGGTGTGACCTTGAGCCGGTCCCTGTATCCTTCCTGCCTTCCTCAGTCCCCATCCAAAATGGGGTTGATGGTTCCTTCCCCGGCATTACATCCTGTAATTATTAAAATTTCATAGATAGAAAAGCATCTCCTAAGTATTTATTATTCTCTGGCAATGCTGCTCACAAATAATACATAGATTTAGATATAGCCATAGAGATATATTTTTTTAATTTAATTTAAATTCAGTCACTGATTCCTACAGTAGCCACACCCAAAGTCCGGACATGTGAAATTTTCCAAGGTGAAAAGGTTAGACTAAACTAGAGATCAGAATGAAGGCCCATCGTTTTCAAATGAAGGGTTGTTGAGGTGCTTAAATAAGGCATTTCACTGTTGAAATCTTTCATTGAATTTTTTTTTAATAAAATAACATGACTGCTTTCTACTCACGGCTCCCCGCTTCCCCCACCCACCCAACCTGGCTGAAAGGCAAAAATCAGTGCTTTAAAGTTAAACAAAAGAAATAGGTCTGCAACTCCGGTCCCCACCCTACAGCCTTTTGTTCTGGGGATCAGCATTCTTTCCGAAATGCAGAGGTAGATGACACCTAAAATTTTTTCACCTAAAATAAGATTTTTCTTTCGCCTTTTATTATGGGGGCTGGGGGCCGGAGCTGCGAACGAGAGCTGCGTGAACGCCCTTTGTCCGCCTCGGGCTGCCGTACAGACCGCAGTGCGGACTGCACCACGCCCACCAGCCGGTGTCTCCGGGCAGAACCGCTTCAGCACCACCCCAAGAGAATAGAGCGCGGGCTGGGGCTGCGCAGGGAGGCACGATTTCTGTCGGGGGCGAGAGGAGGGCTGAGAAGCTGGGGTAGAGGAAATGTAGTGACCTGAGCTGCCCACCCAGGGGCTGCGGGCCCAACAAAGCCAGCGAATGGAGAGGTGGGGGCGTGCAGCCCCCTAAGCCCAAATCCCGGGCAGACGCACGCCCCGTCGGGCGACGCCGGATGGGGGCGCCGCAGTGCGAGGGGCAGGTGCTGCAGGAGGAGGCACTGCGGCAGACTGGGTGGGGCAGTGGGGCGGGTAGGTCCACGCACCCAAGGCTGCGCCCGCGGGACCCCCTCGACCCCGCCCAGGGTGCCCAGCGAACCGCTATTCGGCTTCTGCAGATGCGCTCCTGCAGCGCACAGCGGTGGAAGCGCTGCCCTCATCCGCCGAGTCCTCCCCCTCCCCCAGCCATCACTTCCGAGGCTGAGACTTTTAAAAGCAGCAGCCCCACCCCGCAACTTGGGGTCCCATTGTCCTTTCAGAACGCAACCACCAAGGCCCCAGAGGCGGGAGCAAGGCGGGAGCCGTCTGGGAACCCAGCGCGGGCGGTCCTCCATCTCCGCGTCCCGGGGGGGAGGGGATGGGGGGAGGCGGGCGTGGCCCTAGGACTAGCCTAGTCATTCCAAGGAAAGAATAGATCGGGTGGTTTTAAACCAGAAAAGGGCTTATCTCTGAGGCTGAGGTGGCCGTAGTAAAGATGATTCCCACGCGGGGCCTGGCACATGGTGTTTCAGCCCCGGACCCGCCGGCGGCGGGGAGGGGGGTCCCAGTATTTTGCAGTGGTGAGAGGGGGTTGAAAAGAGTGGTTGCATCAGGTCCTCCCCCACCCCCTTACAGCTTCCAGCGATCGCAGCTTTTTTACGGCCTCTGCTCCTTTTGACACCTGCATTTCACACAGCGGGAGAGTGGGTGGACAGTTCGGATCTGAGGATCCAGTCTGGTGACATATCCTTCAAGGTTAGGAGAGATTCTCCCACTGGGTCTCAAATCTAATCATTCGGATTATTCTCCGAAATTGCTCCCGAAAAGTGCGGGAGGTAGCGAGGAGAGGCGTAGGTGGCGGGGCGTGCTGGAGGCTGGCCGTCGCGCCCTGGGTGGGGTCGCATTCGCGCGTTTCCCCGAACGCGTCCTCTGGGGACTCAGGGCCTCTTACCCAGCTCGATGTTGCCGATGGCGCGCCGCAGGTGCTCCTCGGTCACGATCTCACCGACTACCACCAGCAGGTAGAACTTGCTATCGAGAAAGCGGTGCGACAGGCTGGGCGAGGTGGACGCCGCTGGATTGGCGACGCTGCCGGATGGCTCAGGCTCGGCGGCTTCCACCACCACGGTCGCCATCCTGCCGGCCCGCTCTGCCTCCTCGGAGTGTCCCGCTCCAGCCGCTCCTCTCCTCTGCGGCAGGAGAAAGGATTATCTCTGAAGGTGCTGTCTCTGCTCCGCCCCCTGCGTCCCCCCTCCTCCTGGCGCGGCGCGCCGCCTCCCCTCCGCCCTCTCCCAGAGCGCGCGGCGGAGAGCGAGAGGGCGGGAGGCGGCGCCGCTTTTATATGGAGACTAGGCTGCGCGCCCGGGAGGAGGAAGAGGAGGAGGAAAGGACCACCCGGCACATCCTCACGCGGTGGCTGCCTCCGCTCTTCCAGCCGTTAGCCCAGGGCTGATGTCATCTGCAGCAAATCATCTCGCCCGGGGCCCGGAAGCTGGAGGATCGAGGGTACGGACAATGGTCTGGGCAGAGCCGAGAGTCAAGAGCTGTGGACCCTAAGTCCCCGCTGCAACTGAAAGGGGGAAAACACTCTCAGCCTGCAACCCCAAATACCCACTGCCCACTCAGACTCTGAGCGGGCTTGTGCAGAAGCATGGAATGGGTTTCTGTTGTTTTCAGAGTGGGGACACTTACCTTTTCCGAGGTGCACAAGTCGGGTCTTTGCTGCCCCGTCTGTGGTCTCTGTTGAAGTCGGGTTCTCAGGAGCTGAGATAGCTACAGCTGACGTCCGCTGAAGGTGCCCATCCCAGCAAGACGGAAACTGTCTTGTCTTTGACCTTAGGGATTTAGGAAGACATATTTACCAGTATTTACCATCGTCACCAAATAATACACCAAAACTGCAAAACCTAAGCCTTTCTCCCCTGCAATGCTGGGCCCAATGGTGAAAAGGTTGGCTTTGTGGTGCTTATGGGAAATGAGAGGAATACAGATGCACTATCCTAGATACAGATTTCTTTTTTTAATAATATGCAGAACAGATAGTATCAGGCATAATAAAGAATAAAGAGAAGATTCTGTCTCTACCCTGCAGGATTATAGTGACTATAATGTACTTTTCAGTTCCTTGGGGAACACACAAGCAAAATTATTTCATGTGGCAATGATGTCTTTTAAAATATATGTAGCATCGGGAACTTTTATTGCCTTTGTTTATGTTTAGAAGAATGCATAAAATGTTTAAAGCAGCTCATCTACAACCATTTCTCACAAACATACTGAATATAGCTTCTGTCCCAGGGGATGGGTAATAGTAAAGAAGGAAGAAAATGGGCTAGCATGGTACCATCATAAAAGACCAGGGGAGTCAGAGGTTTAGGGAAGAGAACTCAGTGGACATTACAGTAGTCAATATAATATTAACACTAGAATCCATGTTGGAAAAAAAAATCTCCTGGATATGCTAAGATCTCTGAAATAACCCATTGTCTTAGCTATTAATCACCGTGACTTAATGGGAATATTCTCTTTGTTCTTAGCTCGTTCCTGAAACCCTTACATAAGACACATGGTGGGCACCCAAAGGCTGAGGCCGTCCTATATACCATTCTGATTAGTGGAGAATAAAGATATACTGTCTGGCCCACAGCACTTGGCGAGTTGCATTTATCAGTAAATAGTAAACAGTGACAAAGAATTTCCAATTGAAATGGTGACAGATCCTATCTTAGACAAGAGAAGGCACGTGATTGCTGCTAGAGAGGAGAGGCCAGCACCAAAACCCATAGTGGGGAAGGATTGGTGAGAAGCACTGTTTTCCAAAGTTTAGGCATTTGAGCTCAGCCTCGTCTAGTATTTTTTTCCATTCCTTTGAACCTTTGTTACTCTTATTAATGTAATAGTTTTCTTTAACTCTATTTCTTTTACTTATTTTTAATCTTTTTTCTGTTTAATGAAAATACCAATAGTTGTTATAAATAGAAAGTGTCTCCAAGAATAAACCTAATGAAATTAAGATGTGATTAAATTCCTGTTGTATACTGTTGCTATTTGTTCAAGACTGAGCCTCAGGTGTACCCTCCATAAGTTAAAATTGGAGATTAGCAAGTGTTACAGAGGTTGGGGACATACTAGCACCTGAGGTATTCTCCGAGTCATAACAGAAGGTTGTGTGAAAACAGCAATAGAAGAGTTTTCTTACTCTGTGAGTCAGTGTAATTAAATGTAATGACAATGAACCACTAAGTCATCACCCACACTTGAAAAATGCAGACTAGAGATGATGATGACTACTGACAGCTTGATCGCTTTGGGCAAGTGACTTATTTTTTTGATCTTCAGTTTCTTCATCTAGATAATGGAAAGAGTCGTAACTGGGTAAAGGAGGAATAAATGACATAACTTGTAAGCACTTAATATAACAGTATAGTAAATACTCAAGTCATCATTGATTAGCCTGTTTCCTCCCACTTTCCTGGACAATGAATAAAGATATTCCTACAAAATGTGCAGAAGACAAGAAGTTGGGTGTACTACCAACACCTCTGAAATAAGAATAAGTGACACACACACTAGAAAAGTAGTCACCCCTGTTCCTTTTTTCTAAAGAAAAAAAAGTTAGTTACAAGGAGAAATAAGGGCTAAACTAACATCTAAGAGTACCTGTATTGCCTGCTATCATTTGATGTTACCAGGATGACCCAAAGACACTTTGAACTCAGCGTGCTCCAAACCCAAGTCATCTTTGCCCTCCAAACCTGATTCTCTTACTTTTTCTATTTCAGTGAAGAGCACCACCATCTCTTCTATGATGAAGCCAGAAACCTTACACAGACTTCCTGAACCTCCCTGACCTTAGTCCCACATGCAATGCAGTGTGAAGCTTGGTAAATTTTACCTCCTAATTAAATCTTCAATTCATCCATCTCTCCACTTTTACCACCCTAGACCAAGCTACCATCATTGTGAGAAACAGTCGTAAATAGGTCAAAAATTGGTTTCTACAGTCTAATTTTAACTCCTAGCACCGTAATGAGCTGTGTGACCCTGGGCAAGCTACCGAAGCACTCTATGTCTCCTATTTTCATTTGTATAGTGTGGGTGAGTACCTACCTCACAGTCAAGGGGACGGTTTAAATATATAAAGTGCTTACAACAGTTCCTTATATCTAATAAGCACTCAATAGGAATTAGTTGTATTAATATTATTTATAATTTTATTATGAAAATTACAAACATGTAAAAGAGTAGAATGGGAAAATTTCAATATTACCAAGGAAATTACATAAATATATTTTTAAATAAATTCTTTGTTTAAAAAAATATCCAACGGAGGCCCTTATATCTCAGTTGATGGCTATGTCTTAATTCTCTTCTATATGGGTTCCTACCTTTTGTTTTCTTTTGCAACTTCTTGTTGATTTCTAGAACTTTTGTTCTGCAGAATGTCATGAAGTCTGAATTTTACTGATTGTTTCTTTGTTTTGTTATTTAATATGTTCTTCCATCTGAATTTTCTCTATATCAATAATTAGATCTAAAGGCATGATTAGATGCCAATTTGATATTTTCTTAGAAGAATACTTCTTAGATGATATTGAATTTTTCCATCAGGAAGCACAGAAGGACTGGTTCAGTTCATCCTATGATTTTAACAGTCACTGATGATCATTAATAAGAGCTATTATTTCATTAAAGGTTGGAAAATGATAATATAATTTATCCTTTCATCATTTGAATGCTGAAAGATCTGTTAAGATAAATATTACCTATCACTTTGTTAGCATGAGGTATAGTTTATGCAGGAAAAGGGAGCACTTGATTCTTGATTTACTAATTTAAAAAATTAATTTGTCCTATAATATTCTCTAAAGGTGATTAATAATTTTATATCATTAAAATATAACTTACAGCCATCATTCACATTGATATTTTAATTTTCCCATCTTTGGCCAGTAGTATAAGATGTTTCTGGCTCACCTTATACACATTTGGTCTCAGTATCTGGAACTGGCCATTTCTCTAAGGACCCTGGTTCCTTAAATGGGAAATGGAATTAAGACACCATAATTTAGATACTATGAGTGGCTTTTTGCTCTAAATGACAGAAAACCTATGAAAACTCAGGTGTGAGAGACTTCCTCTTCCATGACCTTCCCTGTATAATGTTCTTCCTCCATCTAGAGAAATTAAAGAAATAAAGGAAACAGAGCACAACAAATGTATTCATTGGGAAAAGAAATAAAAGAGTAAGACTTAAAAGTTTAATGTCAATTTTACATCAAATAACCTCCTCAACATTATGTTATTATTTAAAATTGAATGACTCTAGAATATAATTTAAGGTAATAATATATCATTTAAGGGTAAAAAAACAGTCTTCATTGGTAAGTCCTTTCCAAATTTTAAGTTAATTGTAGAACGAACAGTATCTTAGGAAAGATAAAAAGGAAAATCAGGGGAAATATATACAAATGATAAGGTATTAGAGGAGATTTTAAAAGTACTATCTATGTGTTGTATCATGGTAGGTGCCATTATTCCCTATGCCCATAAAATGAATGAGTCTCTCAATAATGACTAGATTAATTTTAGATTAATTTTAACAGGAAGTTTCTGGAAATATAGTGGTGTCCTTCATAGCCAGAGGGAAATGTCTCATCCTGACTTGTTTTTAATGATTCTTGACTCAGAAACTATCTCTTCTTTTCTTTTGGTAGCACCATGGGTAAAATATCACACTGGAAAGACAATTAACTGTGATTAAATTTCTTCTTCTCCCTGCATGAACCGGATCCTTCCTACCACCACTCTTCAATAACAAACAAAACAAAATGAAACCTTGTAAATGTATAAAACGCAGTCAAATTTCCCCTTCCTCAATCTTGATTCCACTCCCTCCTTAAAAGTAAGTACTTTTATGGAGGTGTTATGCACATATATATGTATGTATGTATGTGTGTATAATGTATATATATAACATATACATAAATGTTTTCTGTATAATTTATATATACTTACAAGATAAATATGGTCACTACATATTCTGTGTATATATGCACACATATAGAACACCATATGTAACCGAATATATGTACATATGTGTGTTTGTATATATATACATATACATATGAAACTTTTGTCCTATGAATGCACTAATGCATTATATACTATAATAACATTTTTCCTTTTGGAGCTCTTTTCATGCAAATATGTAAAAGTATACCTTATGTTTTAAACTACTACACAGTAATCCATAGAATGAATTGACTATAGTTCAACTACCCTTTCTTCTATCGATAATCCTTTAGGAGGTCTTTGCTTTTTCCTATTATAAATACTATTGTAATGACCATACTTGAAAATGCTTCTATGTGCATATGTGTATCTCTGAATACAGATACCTAGAAATCAAATAGATGGGTTTAAGGTAATATGTAATGTTAACGTTTAATGACTCCTGCCAAATTACCCTACAAAGCGAATTTAGCAGTGTATACTCTAGTGACATCATTGCCTGTTTTCCCACACCATGGTATAATTTTTTTGAATTATTGTTCATCTTTTTGTTTGTTTTTCTTTTTTTAACTGAGTTCATTCTTAAATTTGTCTCTTTTTCTGTAGGACCATTTATTTTATTTTTATTGGTTTATAAGAATTCTTTCTATAATCCAGTTAATAAGTCTGTCATCAATAGACGGTCTGTTAGGTTTTGTGTATAAGTGTATTTATGATGTTATTAACCATATAGGTAGTAAATTTCCTATAAGGTTAAACCAGTCTCTTTCCTTTATGAATTATAGGATATTGTCTTTCTTAGGAAGGATTTCTCACCTCAAGCCTTAATTCTCCTAATAATTTTACAGCTTTCTTCAGTTGGAGTATATTTCATTCAAGATACCAATAAAGGTTCATAGAGGAAGAACTATTGGAAATTGTCCTGGGAGAGTAATTTTTTCAATAGGCAGAGATAAAGAACAGTTTCCATGAAGAGAACAGCATGAGCAAAAGCATTAGTAGAACTATACTGAGCTTATTTCTAAAAGCAGTCCATAACTTACTCCTCCCTGCTTTTATACACAAATGTAGTTACTAAACTCCTTGATTTGTACCTTGCTTTTGTCACTTGATATAGCTTTGAAATATTTCCATCATTGTCACAAAGAGCATCCCCATTCCTTTTTGTTAGTTTGTTTTTTAAGTCTTTTTATTTATTTCTTTTAGTTGCTTATCTTCGTTGTTCCTGAGAGGTCCCGGGAAACAAATACAGAATCTCGGGGGTGTATGTGAAGTGTGCCCAGCTGCTGCTCCCCCATTCTTTTTGACCAATGTGTAGATTCTTGTGTGAGGTTTTCGTAATGATCTTCTTTTTTAAAAACACTCATCTGTTGATGATTACTTCTAATCATTTGATCAGATGAACTGCAGTAAACAAAACTCTATATACGTCATTTCCATAGGTTAAAGGTTCTCCAGGGAATACATTCTAAAAAAATTGCTGAGTCAATTTAGAATTTAGAATTTTGGTAGATGTTGAAGTTATGTCTTCATAGGTTTTATGCCCATATGTACTTCTACCAGTATTACAGATATCCTCTGCTTCAAAAGTTTGAGTTACACCACTTTGCTTTTAAGAAAGACCTATATTCACACCTATTTTCACTAACTTGAAAGGAAACTGGAAGAGGGATTTCACTTTTACGACAGAAGATTTCCGCCTCTGTTTTGCAGAAGTAATTATAGAGATAACAATATTGAGTTGCATGTCGTAACCAAAGCTTAGCAGCTACAACTGAGGCTTTTCTTACATGAAGTGTGACGAGTTTTATCATGAGCACCACTGACAGAGACAGCAGCTCCAAAGCATCTTTCCAAGAGATTTGGAAAGACTTTAATATAAAATTGACAATTACCAGCCTTGGTAGGCTGACAGTCTTCGTGAGAAATGGCATTTGGAGGAAACCGAATCAGTGAGCAATGCGAAAGGATTTTGTGTACGTGCCCTGGTGGAGTAACAGTTTGGTCAGCCACCTTCATCTGGTGCAGTCCACATGCATCCCAAGGACTGAGGTTCATGCCCCTTGGTTGGAGGGAGCAACCAAGAAGAACAACTAAATTAGATAAATAAAGTGCTGCTTTTTCCTCTCTTTTCCTGCCTGTCTGACTCTTGGTCACCTTCTCTCCTGCCTGCACCTTTCCTTAAAAATAATGTTAAAGGATTCAAACCAACAGGAATGAATACGGCAACAGTGACTTTGACTAAAGATTCTGGGTTTGTGGAAGTTGATGAAATGATGTTGAAGAAGTTTCGGCATCCTGTGACCAAGAACAGGCAGATTAAGAGTGGATGCCATTGCAAGAGAAAAGGGTAAGAATTAAAATTAAGGAAGGACCTGAAGAGAAGGCCTCCAGGAACTGACCATGAAGCACTTGTGAGAGATGCCAGGGATGCAAGGACTGCAGGAGAGTGTGACTTTAATTCTGAAAGGGCATGTCTGGACAGGTTTGCAGCATGTTTCAAGTGCCTGCAAAGAAGAGTATGACAGAAAAATGCTTGCGACTAAGCAGGAAAGTATACTATCATATTTCAAACCTTCCACACCAGCCACAGCAGACCACGAACCTCAGCCTTTGACATGGAGGCTGACAGATGTGGAAGAGAGTGTAGATGTCAGTGACCTACATCCCTGATGGATTCGAATTATTGATAGGCGGCCCTCTTCCTTTCTCACCTGCCGCCCAATCTCCTGTATGTCCTACCACCCCATCTTCAGATGACTCAGGCAGCCACTCCATTGTCACCACCTCTCGCCTTCCAGTGTGCTCCTTGTCTTACTGATTCTGGTCAGTGAACCTTTACTGTACATCCAGTATATCTACTTTATACCGAATTTATTCCTCTGCTATATGCGTGTGTTGTTTTAGGCTTTATGTGTTTTGGTTATTATTTGGTAGGTTAAATTTGGGGTCCGTGAATGCTAAAAATGTTGTACACATAATGAATGATAATTGATTCTTTGCTTTATACCATTTCTGCATACAAAGTTTTCACAAGAACCCACTGCTAAGGATTGGAGTTCGTATATTAGTAGGATGCTGATTCCTTACAATTTATTTTCAAACCTTTTGATTCTTGCCAACTTTTAGCAAAAAAAAAAATCTCTGTGTGGTTTTAGTTGTATTTATCTTATAAGGGAGGCAGACTCTTTTTTCATATGCTTAAGGGCCATCTGCCTCTCTTTTTCTATAAACTGTCTGTCTGCTTATATTCTTTGTCCATTTCCCATAGGGAGGTTAGTGTTTTTCTTAGGAATTTTCATAGTCTGTATTCATTGGTGAAATTAGCCTTTCTCTTTAAGATGATTTATAATTTTTTTTGCAACTTTCCATTTATTTTCTGACTGCATATTGTAGGTTTTACAGTGAGGGCTATCTTTTATCTCATTACATTTGGCCATTGTTGTATTTGTGGTAGATGAATCCTCTGTTTGCAAAGAACTTTGCCATTCTCGGATTATATAAGAAAAATTCTCTTAGGGTTTTTTGTACTACTTTTAAGTCTTCGTTTTTAACATTTTGGACTTATTCAGATAAAGATTGTAAGGTATAGATCCACTTATTTTTTTTCCCCAGCTTCAACAGCACTTTGCTAATGGAAGATTTTACAGAATTTTGGAATGACTTGGAAACCTCGCTTTCTTCTCAATTTGATTTTAAAATGTGTCAGAGCAGAAACTTCCATTTCATGTTTTTATTTCCTCACCCACCCTGCCCTTTAATTCACTTCAGCCTCAGCCACAAACTTCACCTTAGTGTCTGGCAATTCAGTCTTCCTCCTGCCTGTCTTGACTGTCACAAAGCTAGATTCCACCAGGCTTGAAGCAAGGCTTACCCAGGGAGCGACTGAAATGAGACTGAGTGTTCTCAGCCAGTGTCTTTGCATTAAACTCAAACTCTTACCAAGTACAAGTGCCAAGTGAGTCATACCGACACATGTGGAGGATGACATCCTGAGGGGAAGAAAATCAGAGTGGAAAGAGCCACATCTGCTTGGAGAGGGAGCTTCTCAGCTAGCACAGCAAACAGCAGAGCAATGACAAGATGGACTTGTGCTAGGTGGCATGCTGCAGACCAAAATACAGGCTCCCTTCCTCAACCTCTGGTAGCCCCCGGGGACGATGTATTGTAAACGGACATCAGTAGTTGAGTCCACCCAGCTCGTGGTCAGGGACACCATTACTTGCTCACAGAATGCACTAAGCTGGAGTGAGGGGTACTATATTGGGCTCGGGGGGAAACATCTGGACAGCACCAGACCCAGGGAGAAGTGGCCCACATGTCTTCTCCTAGGCACTCGCAGCAACAGCTGAGTGCCTGCCATCAGCTACACTGTTCTAGGCCCCAGGAGGGCATGAAGAACTGGTTTCCTGCTTGGTAGGAAGGTAACCTGTGCACAAATAAATATGGCAGCAGCAAAGAATGCCTTGAGAGGTTCCAGGCTGGTGACAGGAGTGTGGAGGCAGGCACAGGCACATTCAGCTGGGAAGATCAGGAAAAGGCATGAGGAGGAAGTGGCACCGAAGCCTCCAGTAGCCTGGGAGTGTGCTTGGCCTGAGGAGAGGGCTGCCCCTAAAGGTTACCTCATGAGGTCATGAGGAAGAAAACAGATGAGCTGGTGTGGTAGGCAGAATGATGACACACCCCTCCCTCCAAATGTTCACATCCTAATCTCTGGAGTGTGTGAATGTTGCTTATTTGGCAAAAGAGACTGTATTTGTGATTAAATTAAGGTCTTGAGATGGAGAGATTATATTAGATTATCTGGATGGGCTCAAGATAAGATCACAAAGGTCCTCATTAGAAAAAGGCAGGCATGTCAGAACTAAGAAGGTTTACAATGATGAAAGATAGATGTGGAGATGTGGTGTGGAGAGAGAGAGAGATTGATTTTGAGGTTTGAAGCTACACCTTGAAGATGACTTTCAAGATGGAGGAGGAGGAGGGACAGGACCCAGGGAATGTGGGTGGCCTCTAGAAGCTGGAAAAAGGAAGGGGATTCTCCCCTAGAACCTCCAGAAGGTGTGCAAGTGTGCTGATGCCTTTATTTTAGGGCTTCTGACCTGAACTATAAAAAATAAATAATTTTGTATTGTTTTAAGTCACCAAATTTGTGGCAATTTGTTGTAACAGTGATAGGAAACTTGCACAGGTGATTAGACACTGTGGGAGATACTGTTCCCGATGTCATTTCCCTGGCAAGCTCCCATGTAGCCTGGCATTCTGGGGGGGCTATGTCCTAATCCCACCCCACATCATGGACTGGATTATGGGGAGAATTGGGCTGGGAACAGGTCAAAGAATTGAGATGGCTTGTGAAACTACCTGACTTGGTACTTCTCATTTTTGTGTTTCCCGTAGAGCACAGTCAGGGTACGTGGTATTCTTCCTTTAAATAGACTGGATCGGGTAAAAACATCGGAAAAACCACTGGGATTTAAAATAATGATACGATCAAAATTGCCCTTTAGAAAAGTGTGGGCAGTTTTTCCTCAAATCCCGTGGTCAGCAAGTATCTGATTTCCCATTAGATGATATTTCAAGTTTTGCCATTTCTGAAAGGAGCTTGATTCTGTTTATAATTCTATAGCTGTTTATGGATTTGTTACTTCAGAGATGGATTGTTTCTCTCCTCTGTCACTCTGTCTTGTGTGTGTGTGTGTGTGTGTGTGTGTGTGTATGAGCGCAAGAGAGAGAGTTTTAAAAAGAGTTAGGGAAAAGGGAAATCATCTACACATGACCAGATGAAAAGAAAGTTATCCAAGATGTGCTATCAGTGCATAATGATTTAGTAATTCATTTGATCACTCATACGTTTATTCACTCAACATAACAAATATTCATCATATACCAGATACTGTTGTCGTTCAAGATTCAATGATGAAAAAATAGACTGGTTCCTGTCCTCACAGAATTCACTTTTCAGAGGGAAGAAATGTAGATATGGAAAATCAGGGAAAATGAAGCAGAGGTATTTGACACACTCTTTAGAGGAGAATAAAGGAAGGTTCACTGGATAAAATATAGCTGGAAGAATTGTGAAACGGCTCTGGAATGAGGTGGTACCTGAGTGCCCTTGAACCACAGCATCCACCCCAGGGAGTGAGATGCCGGCCATTAGTGGACATGACATAAGAGCTTCTCCTGGCAGTAAAGGACTAAAGGAGAGTGGGATGATGACCACACAAAGAACAGTTCCTGTGTCACTGAGCATTTGCATGTCCTGGCCCATTTGTAGCAGACTTCAAAAGCATTGTCTCTCTGGATTCCTATGCTTCTATTTTCTAGAATACCAAGCTGGCAGGAACAGATTGCTGTGAATACCTCTAACAGATATTCTTACAAGGACACTTGACTAAATTGTCATTTCTCAACCTTTTAAGTTGTATGTTGTCCTGCCAAATATAAAAATCAACTGCCTTGTAAATATTTGAAACTTCAAAATAGATTGATCATCTCATCTGGATTAAAAATAAACCAAACCAAAGCAAAAGGTGATTGCGAAAGGTTTGGAGTTGATCTGAAAAGACATTGTGCTTTGATCACGACAGCAGTGTGAAATAACAGCACACAGCGGGATGCGAGGAAGAAGGTATCAGCTAGGTCATTTTAGCGTAAAAGCCATGGTACTCAGCTCTGGGTCACCTGTGCTCCCCCTGCGATTTGGATGCACCTGTGAGATGGTCCCTGTAAGTGGTTATTGACAGAGAAGGAGCTAGACCAATATTTATGTATCTGACTTCTCCTTATCCTAAAATACAATTGTTGGATCAACATAATTGATGGGAAAAAGTCATACTACCTAAATATAAGCGACCTCCCAAAATCTCGCTGAGTTAAATTGTGGTGTTGAAGTTAATCAACTGAGTTTTTAATCAAGTTTTCTAACTTCAAAGCTCAATACCACTGTTTACTAGCCACGTATATTGGAAAAGCTACCTTGTTTCATTGTGGCTAACTTCCTTATGTGAAGAATGTGGATTGTCTATCATTCCTATGTCACTGAGTTCAGTCATCCACTTATTCACTTATCCAGTGTCTATTGTATGTACACGGGGTGTCAGACACAGTACTAGTTGTTGGGGCTGGCGCATGAATAAATGTCTAGTGTTCTTTAAAATCTTTCGGGAGGTATAGCTGGTACCCACAATTCTACCATCAATTTTAGTTTTAAATTACTTAGTATTAATGCTTTCACAAATTTTTGCTACTTTTTTCATTTCATAATGTATAATAGACTGTAAAATTTGTCACACCCATGTTTGTATTATTTTGTCCTTCAGAGTTCTTGGGAGCTACCAAAAATACGGAAAATTGACAAAACAACATATAATGCAAAAGATATGTTGGTAAACAATGTGAATGTAAATTTACAAACAAAATAGATATGTTTTCTTGGAAAAACATTCTCAAGAGCATCTTATAAACAATATTTCTAAATTAAATGGGGCCCCTCAGGTAAGGTTTGTGAAATGTAGCAATATGGCCTTGACTCCTGCATTTTCCTGACAGTGAATCCTAATTTGATTGAATCTATTTCTTTGAGCTAAAATACGACAGGGCTTTTGAAGCCCCTCAACAGACTGGGCCCAGGGCAACTCAGCTGCCCTTGTCCCTTGTTACAGATGACCCTGGTTTATTAAAAATGGGACAAAATTGATAGTCATGAAATATGAAAACAAACAGTACTGTCCCATTTAAAGTGATATGTATGATCAGCCTAATCCTGATTCCATAACCTACAGCAGCAACCTGCCATCCAAAGATTGAAGTGGTACGCTTTCTCTTCCAAGACTCCAGTTATACGAGTCCTAACCTCTGAGCCAAAACTGATTTTCTTTTGCTTCCACTGAACTCCCACCAAAAATAACTCTGGTTTAACTTGTGAATAGTCAGGGAGAAACCAGGGCTATTCTTAGAGTTGCTGGTTACATATTCCGGTCTTCGGGGCACATGCCTGCCTCCACATCTATCACCATCACACTCCTGGTAGGGGTTGTGGGGCATCTTTATGAACGTGTCCTTTAATGAAGGGGGAAGACACTATAAAAAACAGAACAGAAATGGAAAACCAGGAAGCCATGACCATGTGGCAAACTTGATGAACAGACCACTGCAGCGGAGAAGTTCACATTGTAATCTATCACTTTTGGAGAAAATCACTGTTGGACATGACCCAAATTCATAGCTGTCACTGATCTGGGTGAAAATAGATGATCTATAAATAATACAAGGCTTTACGCTTAAACTTGTATTGCTTCAAATTCAAATCAAATTTTAAACGTCTCAAATTCTTTTGAATATGAAAATATCTTTTTAAGGTCATCTAAAATGTGGTTTAAGTTTAGAGATATGGAATGTACACTGTAATTTCTAGTTACATATTGTGACAACTACTATCTTAATAAAAGTGGTTTTCTATAAATGTTTACAGTATACCAGAGACCATGTCAAACTCCACCACCATTAATATTATATACACTTGATAAAAGAATTAACTTTTTCATTTCTCACTGTACATGTGTGCTTATTTTATCAAAAATTATATATAATCGGAGCAAGTTAGGTTATCACATACGATTCTCTAGCTCTACCAAATAGCTTATTTTCATGAATGTACCATACTCTCTATTTCCTCTGGACATTTGCATAAGCTCCTCCTACTTCCTGGACATTGCAACCCTCTTAGTATTTGAAATTCTCATCCATCAAGTCCTAGAACTTAGAGATCTCCTCTAAGGCTGGGCTAGATGCCCCCCTTGCAGCCTTCCATGCTATCTTGTGCTTTTTCCTATCAAAACCCTTATTATACAGCAGGTTAGAATTATTTACTTAGAGGTACCTGTGTTTTCTCCACAGACCAAACTTTTTGATCTCAGGATTGTCTGAACTCTTCAAAATTTCTGAGAACTCTGAAGAGCTTTTGCATATGTGGGTGATATCTATTAATGCTACTATTTTAGAAATTAAAACTGAAAAGTTCCTTAAATTTTTATTGATTCATTTTATATAACAATAATAAACTGATTATATGTTAACATCTAAGAACATTTTTATGAAAATATATTTTTCAGGACAAAAATTTCCCCAAAGTAGCATTTTTATTTTTGCAATAGATTCTTGCATATACCTTTGCATTCAACATGTAGCAATAAATTGTTTTGCATTAAAGAATGTGAAGAGAAACCAGCCTCACATCAATAGAGAAGGGAAGGATATTTTAATAGACTTTTCAGTAGTTATGGATGATCTTCTTTGATACTATGCTAAAAGTTGGCAAGTAGTAGATTCTTAAAGTTTATTTTCAATGTGTCATCTGAAAGCAAGTCAAAGAACTTTTTACATTTTATTACATTAAAATTCATTCATCTGTTCTTGGCTTTGAATCTTTAATTCATGTGCTTTTTTAATGTTATACATTTTGGTAATTTGAAAAAGATTGATTCACTGTGTTATAGGAATTGTTCTAGTTTGACAATTTCATTATATAATATAAAAAACTCAATTGGTTAACATCACCATGGTTCTGATCAGAGAGGTCTTTCATTATCGGAAAGCTGCAAGCTCCAGTTTTCCAAAACGTGAGGTTTCATTTGAAAACTCAAATTGTTTTATTGATGGCAGATATCATCAGTTGTTCTCCTTGAAGTAACAGGCTCTCCTTTTTGGTTTTTGATCAAATACTCTAGTTTGAATGGCCAAAATTTGTCTCTTAATCAAGTAGATTGTGTTGCATGGAAGAAGAGGCCAGCCCGTCGTGCAGTTTAAACAATTCCACAGGTGTTTTTCCTTTGGACAACCCCCCTACTTCCACAGGCAGCACAGCGTTTCATGCGCACCTCCCACTACATTACACAGAATATGAAAAAGACATTCTTTAGGTTGAATTTTAATGAAAAAATACCGTATTTCCTGCATTTGTCAAGGACATGCTGCAGCAAACTAGCTTTTTTGTCTTTTTCCCCTGTGCACAGGGGTGAAAATAGGAAAGCTTAGTATGTTTGCTCCCCCTGCCTGGACTCATGTTAAGGAATCAGCAGTTTTACCCACAGTTAATTTTTTATCGTAAGTGCAAATACTGACACAGCAGAAAGGAAGGAACAGAGGACATCTTAGTGGTATTAATAAAATAACTGTGAGCTTGACAGTCCCGTGAAAGAATTCGCTAGACTCCCAGGGGTTCCCTTGACCACGCTTTGAAATGTTTCACTTAGAACATAAGTTTCTTGAGAGTGGAAACTGCTTTCTCAGTATCTGTGTGCTAGATATTGTGTCTAACACAATGCCTAGCACATAAATAAATATATGAAATGAATGAATAAGAATAGCTTAATTTTCTGCTTGACTAAACATTTATTTTCCCTCTTCCGGACAGTGTTCTGAACCTAACTTACCTTTCTTTGATAACTCGAGGTCATCATTGTGACTTTTAGCTGAAATACAGTGACAGCTTTTGGGGAGCCGTCCCTGCAATAAATTGTCGAGTATTTGTTTCATCTGTGGGGTTTATTTGTCGTTTCTTGGTTCATGTCTCCTTCACTGCTGATGAACTGTCAGCTAGTACTCCCTGATGATGTTCGTTGATGACCTTCAAGAAATAGCTCGAACCTCTTTTTTTTATGTAGCTTTTAATAAATGTAAGTTGAGGAAGTCAAATGAGCCAAAGCGGATTCTGAGTCCCACCTTGAATCAAGTGCATGTGCTTTAGTGTCTGGATTTTCCAAATTTTATTTGGTTCACTAGAGGCCTTTTTAAATTATGTTTCTGGACCTGAGCCAATTCCTGATTCCCGGAGATCTCAGGATTGCTGAGATTTGTATATATAAAATTTTGTCGTATGTGTTATTGAAAAAAAACAACAACCCAAAATGCACCAAAATGTAATTCAAGTTAAATAAAACCATATGTCTGTTATTATAGACATGGAGGTAGATCGTATTTCGAAAAAAAGTCTTCAAATTGCCATCATGAAAAGAAATTCAAATGATTGGGTTAGACTAAGAGACAATGGGAAATGTCAGAATTTTCTGCTTAAGCAAAATTTGAACTTCATTGTTTCATCCTTAAAAGTTCATTTCAAACTTGTAATCTCTGTGCTATATTAATTTACATCTAAGCCGTATTGTTTTTTAAAGTGCTTACAACTTAATAGTGCTTGAAACACATTTTAAAATATCACTTTTTAAAATGACATCAGTGTTTTGTGTTAACTCTGTCTTACAACATTTTTGAAGAAAAGCTTGTTTTTAATTGTGGTGTCAGGTTGCAAGAATGTATCCATGGAATACTGGCTGTGAGTTTTAAGTGTATGCACAGCAAAGAGCCACAAACATTTTTCAGGTAAAATAAATTTGTTTATTTACATTTTCCTGATCCCTGATTATATCACCTCTCACATCTACCTAGTTCAGATGCAGAGACTGAAACTTAGCCATGACATCTTCCTTTGCAATGGGAACCCCAGAAGAGGGAATTTTCCAGGTTTCAGAATTGAATGAGAAGAATTCTGCTGAGTTAAGGCCATGATTAGATAATCTAATAAACATGAAGGGCCGCTGGTTTCCAGCCTTTGCTTTTCTCAGTAGACCAATTTCTCACCACTTGTGAGGGGTCACCGATTTCCATTTTCTTCAAGTCTCAAGGTCTCGGAGGGTGAAGTGAGTTGTGGAAGTCCAGTTGCTTGCCTCGAGCTCGCCTGTGAACCTGGGTGGAGGGGCTTGTAGAGTGTGACAAGGTAGCATTGTCCAGTTTGGGGGGCTTAGGAGTCCATCGTTCTCCAGACATTTGCTACTACCGGAACATGGCATTCAATATAAATATCTTGGGCGCGCCCTGGTGGTTTGAGAGCAGCTTCACATACATCCCAAGGTCTCAGGTTCAAGACCCACAGCTGGGGAACAGCCAATGTGAGCAACTAAATAACAATAAAGTGCTCCTTCTTTCTCTCACTTCCTGCCTGCCTTTATTTCTGCCTGCACCTTTCCTTAAAAAAAGAAAAACTTTAAAAAATAGTCACCATGTTTCCAAAGCTCTGTAACTGCAGCTTATTTGTTACTTTTAGGCAGCTGATAGCAACCTATTCGCCTGACTGGAAACTCTTAGGGTGATTCTGTGATTCTGAAGTTAGTCCAGCTCAGGCTTCTTTCTAATCTCTTTGGCCCTCATGTACCAGTAATGAAGCCAATTTTGATTCCTGATCATCGTGGCCCCCCCACACCCCCTCCTTTTTCTTTCCTCCAAGGGTTTCTGCTTCTGTCATGTGCTTATCCTTATTTCATCTGGTTTCTGATAAAAACAACCTCCCACTTTCCCCTTTCCCAGATCTACCTCCACATTGGAGGGGATAATTTGTTTATTTTGTTTCACATGGTCTTGGAAACACACTGATAACTAATCACAGAAAAGTTTACCATTAGTAGAGTGAACAGCAGGGTAAATGTTGCAACGAGTATTTATTTCATCCCAAAGAGGGAAATGTTGTCTTTGGAAGGAAGCAACTGCCTCCTACAATTTAGAGGTTATAAGTTCATTCAGGTTGACTCAGTAGCTATGGGAAAATTGCTTGACTTTTCTGTGCCTTAATATTTAGATCTCTAAAATGGGGTGATGATAGTACTTATTTCAAATGAGTATTGATTGGCATTAAAAAAAAATCAACTAATGTGCTTAGTGCAGTGTCAGGCACATGGTAGGTACTCAGCAAATGTTAACTCTAATTACAGGAGATGCTAAGAGCATCTCTCTTGTTATGAACTCAGCATCTTCTGCAAGTTGTGGGCAGTGCGGCTCATTTCTCACTGGACTGGATCGAGAGCCTGTGTAACTAAGTCCCCATTCTGCCCTGCTGATGGACTCATCACGGGTTTGTGAGCATAACTTTAGAGTTTCCCTGTGACCCAACCATACTTGGAAGTTATTTCTAGATTGTTTATCCCAGGCACCTGCAAAGAGAATAATAAGGTGAACATTTCCAGGCTTCTGTGCTGGTCACAGTTCTGCAGAGCCTGACCTATTTGATCAATTTCAAGCCACCTTAGATTTCTTACGGACTCAGAATTTGGATTTTTCATTAAACCCAGTAGTCATCAGCAGCACTGCTTTTCTCTCTGACCTAACCCCTATTTATCCACGCTCCATTTTTCTCCATCCCTATTTTTGACCTTCAGTGTTGCTTTCACTTTTTCTTGGCATGCTGTTCAACAGTACAAGAATTTAGCCCAAAGGATTTGCTATTTTTCAGGGAGAGTTTGCACTCCAAAGTCAAGCAAAAAGTATCCTTTACCTCCAAGGTTTATTTACTCTCAATATAACTCAATATTTAGAAAATATCTTCTGATTAAGCATATTTATTCTGTCTAACATAACCTGACCTATTACTGATTTTTCTATATTCTTGAAAACCACATCAAAAGCTGTTTAAATGCCTGTCTGCCCCTGTTAGTGGATACACTTCAGCAGGTCAGGGGAATGGGAGCAATATCTGGCGATTCAGTTTATATCCTTGGTGAGTGTGTATCATCTAACCCTTAGGAGGCTCTCAATACATATCTGTTTAATGATTTTGTGCAATTTAAAAGACTGATACTCCTATTAACCATTTTATACTTCAATATTTTATTTAGTCCCTTGACAAACCCTGTAAGACAAACCCTACGAAGAGTAGATAGGAAGTTTTGTCAGATGAAATGGCTATCCCAAGGTCCAGGGGTGACCAGAGCTATGCAATGCTTCTTCCAAGGCTTTCAAGCTTGTCCAGTTTGTTGAATTCCACATGCATATCCACTGCAGAAAGTATTATATGCAGAATAAGCTATAAATATGCAGACTCTAATCAAGTCCAGAGGAGTTTAAAATCTATATACTTATATTAAGAAATCAAATCTCCCACTAGAAAGCCAATAGGTTCATTAGGAAAATTTTATAAGATGCAAGAAAAGATAATTAAATTTGATCTAATAATATGTCTGACATTTTTATAGAAAGAGTCTGCGTACATGGCAAAGGAGTTCACTACTTTTATTAACCTCGTTATTCAGTGTGTTGAGTTTACAAAAATCTAAAAAGTTGGTAAGAATAAGCAGGGACATGTAACAAACCAGTACATCTATGTGAGCTGTGGGACATTGAGCTAAGTCCTTCTAACCACCTGGCAGAGACATTTATCAGCAGAGACAAGTGAAGAAGAAAAGAAGGAAGGAAAGCAGGCAGACAGGGAGAAAGAAAATGAAGGGGAATTTGATTTGCTTCTACCCATAGTGCTATCTCTTTTCACTCATCCTGTCTCCAATTTATGGCTTTAATGACTGAGTTAGTTTTTATTACATTGAAAGACATCCTGAGTTGGCCATTTACTTGGGCTCAGTGATCAACCTGATGAACTGGAGCGTGGCTGTGACCACCTATCTGTCCTGACTACACAGAGACGATTCTTAGCCTCACTACACCGAGATGACCCAGGTTCCTTCTACCAGAAAGCAAAGCAGTAGTGGCGTGTGGGAGAAGCACCCTGGGGTCTGGTTCCACTCCATTCCACGGTGTTTTCTACAATTATCTTTCAGAACACTCATCCTAAAATGTTGGCCATGGAAGGGAAATTTCAGGGGGCTTATGATCCAGTGCTGAGAAACAGCCCAATGCACAGGGGAATAAGGAAACCTTGGAGAAAATACAAAATGGGGATTCAGAAATGGGAGAAGCCATAACTTAAAAAAAAGTCTAAAAAAAGATATCACAGAAGAAACAACATTGAAAAGCACATTGAAATGTGCAGAGATGTCAAAGGATTGAGATGGGGCATTTAAAGAGGGTGTGAGGCCTGGAGTCATTTGGAAATGGCTGCATGTGACTGGATGAAGAGATCATGCAGGACATTGTGAAGAGGACCCTGGACAGGTAAGGAGAGCCCTGACACATCAATTCCTGGATGGCCAGATTGAGACAATTGGCTGATTTTGTGGACAGCAAGTGGACAATGAAGGCTTTTGCGTAAGAGACTGCTGTGGGAACCTTGTCTTAGGGAAGCTCTGGCAGCTGTGACCTGGACATACAGCACAGGTCAAGGGGAGGCAGAGATACTAAGTACCATTCCACTGGGCAGAAGTCGAGGGGAATGGCAATGAGACCCTCACGTCGGGAAGAGAAAGACATTATCTACCCACCTCTGACTTCCCAGGGACAAGTCTCTCCAATATTTCCCCATCTTTATTCTGTGTGCCTCTCACGGGTGGCTTTCAGTTCTTCATACCTGTCATATGCTCTCTTACTTCCATGTATTTGCTGCTCCTTTTACCTAAACTAAATGCTGATGACAATGATAGCTCGCATAGCGAGAACTTACTACGTGCCTGTCACTGTTACATGTGTTTTCTTTTCCAGAAAACACGCTCCTTTTTTGGACTAGTGTTGTGTCTTCTCTTAGTTTCCATTTTGGACTAGTACTGTTGCCATAGATTACTAAATTCAGATCACAAGTGTGGGTTTCCAGCTATGCTATTATTTTTGAGGTGTATACCTAATAGTAATTGAATTTTATTAGAAAGTTAAAAGACTCTATTCTGTGTTTTTGGATGTTTGCTTTTGTCTCTGCCTTATTTTTAGGAAAATTACAACTATACAAAAAATGATGGGGAGATGATTTCACCAAAATGTAAATAGCTAGATGTAAAGTTTTTATTTGTTTTGTTCACCTTTTTCTATATCCACAGCAGGCACATTGTAAAGCATTTACACACACACACACACACACACACACACACACACACATATATGCATATATACACACATGGCTTGAAAAACTGAATGAGTCAGCCAATTAATAGATAAATGAAATTTCTGTAGAGATCTGCTGTGTTCCTAAAGTCAGCTCCTGCCCCTTAGCTCTTCTTCTTTGCTTTTTCCTAACCAACCCCACCAAGACCACAGTCACACACTCACAGTATGATCTTTCTACAAAAGTCTTATTTGAGGGCAACAGAGAACACATCAGGTTAAGAGTAATGACCCCAAAGACAATATTAGTATTATTGCCTCTTCCTATGGGCTGACTCTCACTGCCCAGAATGCGGTGAAATACCTCAAAGAGCAGACTCTCGGCGTCAGGATGTGGGAAAGGAAGAACAAACCACTTTTGACAAGACTTGTCACCAGTTTTTGTTGGTAAAGTTAATTCTAAGATTTCCATTCTAAGACACTTTAATGACAGGTTTGAACTCAGAAGACAGTCTCTGCTATACTGAGTTTTGTGGACAGAGACTTGAAGGCTAGCTGTGCTTTTTATGACTCCAGATTTGTTGATGGTGAGATGTATGAACCAGCTTGGCTAAGGACATGTGGGGTTAAGGACAGAGTATAACCCTGACCTTGTGGGTGAGGAGACATTAGGGACTTAGAGATGAAACCAAGGCCTGTGGAAAAGAAAAGTTCTTGACTCCTTTGTCAACTTCCCACAAAAACTTGTCAAATAATCAACATGTATCCTGTAAATATGAGGATTTTAACTGAAAAAGAGCCAGTTTCATTCATATTTAAAATTTCTTCTTACTTAAGTTAGTTATGGTTACAAAGCAAATGAAAAGACACTTTTATTCCCCATTCTGGATGGGGAGAAATATGGTAATGAGTGACTGGAAGTAAAAGTTGAGAAAAGCTTAGTGAGTTCAAAGGAATACTTCTTTACATGGGACATGGGACAGGGGATGTTTTCACATGGGATTAATTTGCTTGATCCTTCTAATAAACTAGCAAAATAGCAAAGAAATATTCACTTTCCAAGAAAACCAGTTTAAATATACATCTATATATGTATGTATGCATGTCCATAACACACATACGTGTTCATGTGTGTAGCTCTCTAACTTTGTGTATGTGTGTGTTAGTGTATGTTGCATATACACTTGTTACTCTGTTTTTGAATAGACTTTTCCATTACGATGGAAATAAGAGTGTACCATTTTGAAAGAGGCATCATATTTATATACTCTTGTACCTAGACTTTGTGGATCTAAAGTTTATGAAAACTGGGGGTCTTTCAAAAAAATATGTCAAAATTATGAATACAAAGAGATGTGCAGTCTTGAAACGGTCATGCAAGTGAGGAGTCCTGAAGTTTAAACTTCATTAGTGTCTCAGCAAATTCTCCCTCTTTATATCTATTTGTTTCCCTACTTGATAATATATAGGAAACATTCATAAACTCCTTTACTCTCTCATTTTCACCACGAAGCTACTGGAGAGCTCAGTTCAATAAGCAAACATTGAGCACCTACTGTGTGCTGGGTATTAGAATGGAGGTTGGGTGCCTGACCTCTGCTCTCATCCATAAAAGAATCATGGCAGATAGGCAATGTGGCCCCAGGGTGCAGTCTCCAAATGGCCCATACATTTTTATTTACTTGTTAAGCTCCTAGAAGTAAATCCTGTGAGGAGTACTAACCATTGTACTCTCACTTAGAATTCAACCCCATTGTTCAGCCTAGTAATTTATATCAAGCTGAACTCTCCAAACTGGATTGCAGGAAGATAAGTTGTCCTACCTGCTGCCACTTCCTGCAGTCACTTCCTGCAGTCTTGCCACCCCCACCCAGCATAGCACATGTTCTCCGAACCTTTGTTCTCACAGTATGGCTGATGGAGCACAGTCCTGAGATCTAGAATAGATGTTGCTCTGTCAATGACAGAAATAATGTAGCTCCAAAGAAATAGGGGAAATGGATTTGAAGGCTATAATTAAATATACCTCAAGCCTTGTTTAAAGTTAATCACTATAGCTTTAGTTTGAATCTTTAAAGCTCTGATTTAGAAGGCAATTCATCCTTTTCCACTGCAGTTGAAATGCACACCATAAGGCAAAGGGAGTGTTACCCCAGTTAAGTGCAATGACAGAACAGAACAGGTGTCAAATGTGTTTTCTATTTTAATACATTAGCTAGAGCGCTTTAAAAGCAAATGTTAGGATAACCCTCATTTAAGCACACATGGATATATATCTAAGTTATCATCATATACTACTTATTAATGTTTCCTCATTAATTTTTTCCATGCTATAAAAGTAGTTGAATCCTTAGCAACCACTCAATGCTTTATGGCTAAGTGTAGAAAATTCTGGAATCCCAGTTCTCAGCAATCATCAGCTGTCATTGTTCTCAGGAGGCCTGTCAGAAGGTTGGTATTCAAATTATTGTGTGATAAGAACACATCTCATTTTTAAAGCCTCCCAGCAAACTGATTCTCAACTGCTCTTGGTGACTAGTCGAGATTTCACTAGCCAAGCCATAGGAAATGATTGACCTATATAGGGGTACAATATAAAATAATAATTGTACATTCACTTAGTGGAATACTGTGTGACCTTGAAAGAGAAGGCTCTTTATATACTGAGCTAGAAAGATCTCTAAAATATATTGTAAAATGAAAAAATGCTAAGCATAATATGATACTATTTATGGATAAAAGTGGGAAACATGTGAACTTGTATATGCATAGTATAGCTCTAGAAGGTTCCACAAGGAGAAAATGTGACTGTATTACCTACTCAAAAGTTAAATTTAAAAAGTATAATTAATCATCACCTACAGGAAACTTCCATCTCTTCGGCTGTAATTCAAATCTGGTTCCTCGGTTGAAAAGGGATGCTCTCACATGTTTTTGTGTCTTCCCTTAGAAAAGGAAACCATGAAGAAATGTTCTATCTATATTTTTCCTTCAAATACAGAGAAAACTTTCTCTCTGTAGTAAAATTAATGGGAGGAAATTAGGGCTCACGGTGTCTTAATCCCTGAGCACCTTTGCTTTCTGGATCATTCACTCTGTTTTCCCAGGCGAAGGGATGATGGTGACTGCAGATGTCTTCAGGATGCTACTAGAAGGTACCAGCAAGAGAAGTCCAGTTGAACCCAGGTCACCTTTCTGAATTATTATAATGGCTGGCTGCTCCCCTCTGGCCTGGGGGACAGCAAGGGACTGGGTAGCACTCAGAAGATGCTCTGTGACTTCCTCCAGCAAGGACTGAAGTATAATGGAACTGAAACTGCAAGGAAGGCTAGTCAGCCCTTCTGGGTATAAATCCTTTCCCTCTGGAGGAGAGAAGGCAGAAAGGACACATCATCATAGCAGCTCAAATAGCCGCTATGCCGAGTGAAATAGTTCTAAAATGTAAATCTCCACAGAGCAGATATAGACAATAAAGTCTTTTTTTCTTTTAAATCTGAGATTTTTTTGGTATTGAGAATTCTCACCCAAAGAGTCAAAACAGGATCGCAACCCTCTTTATTAGTTATGCGTCTCCTTGAGGATAAATAAAGAGCATAATCATTGCTCCAGTTCTGTTTTGTGAGTGTGGCAGTGAAGTTTTGTTCTCACAACATCTACCGAAAATAAATAGCAAGAGATGACAACGTCAGTGGGAAATAAAAGACATTTCAGTGCATCAATAACTGGACAGTCATAAATGCAGGCACTCAGAAGCCACAGCCGTGCCCTCCAAGGTCTATGCTTGTGGGAGGAAATGGATTCTTTGGCTGATATCTGAACACTCCTCAGAGACCATTCTTCAAAGAGGCCCCCTCAGACCTCAGGCTCTTCTGAATGTCTCCTCATTTCAGTGCATCTCAGCATCGTTCGGGAGCTCGAACATAATGCCTCTGTTGGGCAATAGGCAAAAAAGTCCTGCCTCTGTCTTCCCAGCGCTCTAGCATCAGCTTCTGCTGAGGACATTTGACCCTCAGATGCTGACACAAACTCAGAAGTTGAAGTTCATGGGATTAGTTGTTTGTCAATTTTTTTTGTTTTTTTTTTTTCAGTGTGAAAAAGAGGTATCTTTTTTCACATTTGAATGTCTTTCAGAGTATCCAAAGGATTCATTATCCTTCTGCATTCTGTTTTTCAGCCAGCACTGAATCTGGAAAGGTCTGTTCCAGAATTTTTTTCTTTTCTCTTCAGAGGCCAATGACTTTGTATCCTGCGCTATTTTCTTTTTCTCCAAACAGCTAGAAGGATTGGGACCACTTCTTTTCTTGCATTTTTTTCTTCCTTTCTGTTTAGGGTTTTTCGCTCAGTGCAGAGAAACTTCTCTAATGATGAACTATAGAAACATTCCCTGGAAGTGTAAACTGCTTGTCGTTTCTTTTCACGGGAGTTTAAGCACCAGCCCTAAAGAGTTGAAGTTGAGAGGACTGAAGGTGGAGGCAAAGCCTTAGGGAGAGACAGAGAATGTTGTAGAAGAGACAGAAGGAAAAACAAAAAAGCTCCAATATTATGTTGAACATGAGCGTTGGCCCTTCTTGAGCAAATCATTCAACTTCTAAATCTCAGACTCATGTTTGTAAAAGGGGGTAAAAATAGTTCACTTCTCAAGGCTGTTTTGGTTAAATGGGATCACCGATACCTGTAAAGCACATAGACATTGCATGATAGAGAGAAAAGTTTCAAACATGGAGAGTTATTATTAACATGGAGAGGTTGGGGAAGAAGCAAAGGGCTAAGTTTCTAGAAGCCTTATCTTGTGAGAAACCCAGTTAGATTAGGGACATGATCACATTTTGGTTTCCACATGCAGGCCTGGAAACTAGATGGAGAAATCAGCTAGAGGATGGTTTTGCTGTTCTCATTGCACCACAGGGTTCTGGGGAGGTTGTCCCCAAGGTGCAGGTCACAGCTCCTGTCTGGGCCTCCCCCTCCATCTAAGAATGGGGGGGGCCTTCCTTGTTTCTCTGCAGCTTCCTGCCATGCTGTCATCCAGGCTATTCCAGAGTTGATTTGTATCCAACCTGCCTGTAATCGACACAGTTATCACACCATAAAAACCGAGGTCACGTGAAGGTGAAGATGGGCTAAAGAATCTATTACATTCAATAAAAATAATATGAATAAATCATCTTGATAAAAAAAACCGCTATAGGAAAACACATAAATGCAAGCAACACATCACCTTTTAATGTGATTTTCTGACTTGCTTTCCTTCCTTTAGGCACGTGGGCCTTCACATCTCTGAGGCAGGGAACTTCTTTTGCTGTCTCCCGTAACATCCCTGGGGAGAGCTGTTTCTGGAAAACATTTAGGGACCCATATAATACGAATGATGAGAACACGGATGGATTTTAGTCAAATAGTTTCTTAAAGGCCATTCCAAGGTAGGAGATTGCTGCTATCAGTTTTAGGGTGTTTCCCCTGACAAAAGTAAAATCTGAACACAATGACATGGTTTAAAAAAAAAATGGGTTTCTTGTCTCTGCCCATATGCAGTCATTGGACCAGAAAGCACTGAGGTTCTGTTTGACATTTTTAGTGGTCCTCTAAGACAACATGGTGGTGATGTTAAGATCACCATCTCTTCTGCAACTACTTTGTACTTTGAACAGGCCACTTCTTCCAAAGCTGATATAACTGGTGTCTTGCAGACAATACCTATCATAATACCAGGACACAAAAAACAGACTGGGGTAAATATTATCGTGGGGCTCTCTGCACTGTAAAGACAGGCAAATCAGCTAAACAGTGTTAACTTGCGGGCAAGTCACCTCAGTGAACTGAATTACCTAGAACAATTCTGATGAGGTTGAGCTCCTTCAGGTAAAGGTCTTGCTTTGCCTTTCAGTCACGCAGGACCAGTCTGTCTGTTCCAGGATTCCTGCCCACCCCCATTTCTAACAAGTTTGAGTCTGATGATCTTCTGTAAACAGTCCATTTCATTTGTAAATAATAGCCATATAAAGAATAATATCTTACTGTTCTATCTTATATCTTACTATAACATTTGCTAATATGTAACACATTAGCATAACATAGCATATGCTAATGTGTGAGATGTATCATTTGAGTATGTCTATATATCCTGTTACTAGTCTTTCATTGTATATCAAGCCCTTAAAAAGCAATGAAAAACTTTATTTTAATCAAGGTACCTGGTTTACAGAATAATCTAAGTTTAGAGATACAGGTTCCCTGTTCATCAAATGTATACACATACAAACATACACACCATGTCCACAATCAAATTTTGAATAGTTCTCCACCACTGTTTGTGAAAATTTTTGAAAGCATATTATCATCTGTGCTGTTATTGTCCCTAAATATTGATGTGTGTGGCCACAGTTAAAAGGTGTCTAAAGGGTCTTGCAGTTTATTTAAGAAGCTGTTTTGAAATCATACAGCAGAAGGCCAGTATAAAAGCATAAACAGACTCTATGGTCAGACATGCCCCAGAAAGATAACAGCTACATAAATAAATATCTCACACCGATGTTAATTCTACCCACTTATCTCAGCGTTGCATGGGTGCTCTAGCATTCTGGCTTGACACAGCGCTTTCTGTTGACTCTCTCAGCAAGGAGTTCAGATTTGGGGGCTAATACAATCCCCCGACTTCAGCCGCTAGCTTATAGGGCACTTGTGTAAAAGGTCACTAGTCCTGGGGTAGCCAGATAGTGCCACATAGTTGGGGATCCATCATTATTTGTTGGCTTTGAAAGGATTTGCGCCTAGGGATGCCTTTGGCAACAGGAACCTATGATTTCTCATTTCTTATTAGGTGATAAAAATGACAAGCAGGGCAGTTTTATCTGTGTGGTCTGACATCTGACAAAATGTCTCTGTACATTTGCATTTGTGCAGAAGCTTTCTTGAAATTGTAATGTTCTTGAGGGGAGACAAAATCTCTGACCTGTAGTATAGCTTTATTTTTATATGCAATGATATATCATATAGTATAGTATAGTAGAATACCTACAATTATAATATAACTGTTATTTTATATGCAATAATATGTGTATCATATAGTATATATATATATATACCTATCATTATAATGTAACCATTATTCTATATACAATAATATATGTATTATCTAGTATATCATATAGTAGATATATACCTATCATTATAATGTAACTATTATTTTATATGTAATAATATATATTATCAACTACGTCATGTAATATATATCTACCTTCTCATTACACTATAGCCATTGTTTTAAATGCAATAGCATATGTATTATCTATGATACCACATAGTATACATATTTTTTTCTATTATATCATTCTACTATAACTATTGTTTTTGTATGAATGCCCTTAGTCAAATCTGGTGAACTAGCTCTAATTTTGAGGAGACATATTCTGGAAATATTCTAGCAAGAGAGGAAAAAGATGTATTATTCTTATCTTTCTCCATTTTATTCAACACATCTCTTTGTCTTTCCATGGCTTTTAAAGTGCCACAGAAACTTCCGATCTTGAGAAAAGAAGCATGCTTCCCAACATAATTTGGAGAAGGAGGACACTGGAGGATGTCGGCATAGGTGGCTCAGGCCTCTGCCTCTGCTCACCGCCACGCCATGGAAGGGCCCTTCTGCACAGGGCAGGGGCAGCAACAGCGGAGGAGGAATTCAAGTTCACCTATGTTTATTAGTTGCCACAGTGCTGTGCTTTCACTGAAGAAAAAGATCAGCAAAAAAACGAAAGCAAAAACACAAACATTGATGTTGTAAAACTTGTAAGTAAATACTCCATCATCATTGTATTTTTTGTTTTTGAAAAAATTTGGCCTCTGGGTGACTTTTAGCACAATGAAAACTGTATTCAACTTTTTTAAATTGTTTGGCATACAATGTATTGGAACACAAATTGAGTGAGCCCGGCAGAAAACATCCAGGTTCCAGTCGGGCAGGCCTCCCGGCATTAGGCAGGGTCTACTTGACCTCTGCACCACGACTGACACACTGAACGTATCTGTATTGAGTATTAGTACTTGCTAATGACATCCTCATGCACACATTATATTGATCTTCTGGGTTTCCAGCTCACTAACCCCAGCTGCTCCCAGCATCATGGAGAAGGTGCTGAAAAAGCAAAGACAAAAAAAGAAGGGACAAACCAAGAAAACCGTCCATTCCTGTGCTCTAAGGTTGGTATCAGTGAGTTTCAACCGTATCAACAATTTCACTGTCACCAACCTGTGAGAGAGTATTGGTTGGAAAGAGAAATGCTTGTTGCCAACTTGGTGGGTCACACTAGGAGCTCACAGTATAAGAACCTGACCCAAGCCCTACATTTATCTCTGTCCCCGCCTACAGGACCTGGGATCCCAGGGAAAGTTCTACCTTTGTTCTTTCATCACCGGAAAGTGAAGGAAGACCTCTACATGATGGTTCTACCACCTACTGGTTCAATTTCCTCATCTGCACAATGGATAGTAGCCACTTCACTGAGTGCTGATTACATGAAATAATGCCCATAAAATGTGTAGTATAATCCTGGGCATGGAGTTATTATTCATAAAATGTTTGCTGCTGCTTTTGTTATTGCAGTTGGTCTGCGTTGTTGTGGGGCTACATCCAGAGCTGATGGAGACTCCAAAGAATGGGGAAAAGAAGAGCTTCTCAGACATCTTTGCTGATTTGCCTCAGTTTCTCTACAAAGGGAAGGAGCTCCCTTCCAATTAACTGAAAGCCTCTGAAGGCTGGATTATCTTTTGGCACTTTCCAGGCCCTGCGTTTGCAGTCTGCAATGCTAGACTCTGTTTTATGTCTCACAAATTAATAAGAAAAATGTTTTCAGCTGGATATTTGTTTTTGAATAGTTGTGGGGGAAACATAATAGTTTTAAGGGGGGAAATATACACATATATGCATACCCATATATTCCCAAGAAATTGGCTTGTGAAAATGCTCCTGAGCAAACCCAGAAATGCAGTGCATTTTCCTACTAGATGTCAAGTTTATTCCTTGATTAATATTGCAAACACTGTATTGCTTCCTGTTATCAAGAAGCCTAGGGACATACATTTAAAAATAGAACCAAAGTTTATTGGATGATTGCTACCTATATTCTATGTAAATAAGAACTTTTTTTCCCTCCACATGGTAAAATATGGAGGTATCCTGAGAGAGAAGATTTTCATGTCTTACTGATGCGACAGGCTTTATCTCAAGAGGTATTTAATGCCATGATAGATTAAGAGTATGTTTATTTAAACGTTCACAGAAGATCCAACAACTGGCTTTCTTTATCTTTTAAAGATAAGTGAAACCCTGAGCTAAAACCTAGAAGGCCCGAGCACCTCTGTGGGTATCTCATTTCACAAGTGGTGGCATGAAACAGGCCTTCTCCTGGTTTCCCTGTGTGGGTCCTGCATTTACTCAGAGCAGGAGGCTTGTACTTTCTCCAGCTGAGGTTAGAGGAGGGGACGTTTCTCCTACCATATGTGCCACTTGGTTTCAGGCCTTTCCCTTGTTTCTTGTTACTTAAACCCCTCCAGTCCACCCCGTCTCTGTGGCCCAAAGTCACTTTGAAATCACACTTCAGCTTCCCCGCAGCAGGAGAGAATTGATGATTGAGGTTGGTCATGGGATCCCATGCTTTCCCCACAAGACCGTGTGCTGAGGCCACAGAGATGTGTGACTGTGTGGTGGCTGGGTCATTTCCTGATTAGGGCACCTTCAGAAATGAAGCATAGGTGGGAAAAATGGTGCACTCTGATGGCCTAGCAGTCTGGTGGACCCTGGTGGCAGACCCATACACATCCCAAGGTCCTGCAGGGAAGACCTGCGGCCAAGATAAGCAGCCAATGTGAATAACTAAATAAAAATAAATGGCATGCTTCTTCCTTCTCTATCTTCCTGCCTGTCTGGCTATTTACCTTCATTCCTGCCTACACTTTCCTTAAAAAAAGAAGAAGAAGAAGAAGAAGCGTAGGGGGCCCGACTTCCTGACATACAAGAGCAGTACCCTGAATGAAGGGCTGTCCCATGGCCAGTAGTATCCTCATTGCTTCTCAACTCTTTTAAACTCTATCTTCTTCTCTTGAAAATGGGCCTTTCTTCCTTTACCTGAGACTGATGTCCAAGGCCACTGTCCCATCTTTTCAGAAGCTCCCTCCCAGCCGCATTTCTACCAGAGACCTACAGTGGGCACTCTGTGTGGTAGTGCATATAACTGCAGTCCTGCTCTGGGCAAGGTCCAGCTCTTCCTCCTGACTTCTTGCTGATGACATTACCGCATATGGGCACAGAATGAAAAAGGGGCTAAGGTTAAACATCTGACTCCAGGATGAGCCTTCAATCCCTCTTGCTGATGCTTTTCCCTCTAGCCCCAGTCACTGACCTCTGCCTCCAGCTCCCTGTCTAACCAGCTGTTTCTTCTTCCAGACTTAGCTGATGTTTTTGTCTGCTCAGACCTTACTGTCATTTTCAGTTTTGGCCTTTGGTCCCCAATCCTACTGATGTGGAACCCCTTTTACTACCAGTGGAGTTTTTTCCCTTCCCAGACTCCAAATCCACGACCCTGGGTTTGGATGAGAAATGCTGAGTAGTGGGATTACAGATAATCTTTATTTTCTCCTGGTGACATGATTCAAATTTATTTTTTAACAATGAGCACACATAGTCATATACCCTCTCTTCTTTATCTTTTGTTCCTTTTTTTCTTTAATTACACAAAGGATATATGAATACATTTTTGTTATTTTAAACACCAAATGAATTTTTAGAGCAAAAGACAATCATCCTGCTTCCCCTAATGCACATTTAATTTATCTTCTACAAAATTTATTAGCAGTTGGATGTGTATCACTCCAGAACTTTTCTATGCATTTACCTATAACTGTATGCTCACATCAGTTATAAACTCAGAAAAAAATCAAGGTTAATGGTTATTTCTTGGCAACCACACAGTCTACCATCTTGGTTAGTCTCCATCATGACCTGTCTATCTTGAGATTCCTACTTTTTTGGTTTAGGCTCCAACTCTGCCTTCTTGGGGTCCAATTGCCCTGCTCTGCACACATTCTTATGATCATTTGCCATCCGTCAAAGCTACTGTTTCTCTCTAAAGTTTTCTTAGCTTTTTACAGTCTCACTCCTCTGCTGCATCAGCACATTTAATTAATCTTTCCCTTTTCATATTGCTACCAGATTCCTTTCTCTGGAGGAGGGTCAAGAGTCAGATGTTTAAATATTAAACAATAACATATAGGCACCACCATCTTCCTCTAAGTGATACTTGGTGATTTATAAAACAATTTGCATGTCATCATATACTCTCTGTAGGGTGACACTTCAGTCTTAAAAAGTTTTAGGGGAGATGACAGCAATTTCCACAACCTTTTATAGTTTACAAATAATAAAATTATGTGGTCAATTTTTCATCCCCACAGCAGACATTGTCCCTTAGACACATAGTTTAACATCTGATATGTGGAAAAATCCAACTGAGAAGTAACAGCTAAAAATAGAATTCAGAGAAGCAATGAGTCATGGCCTAAATGAACAAATACATTAAATGATATATTAAACAGAACAATCTTGCCAAAGGAACACTGAGGTTGACTGATGGTAATCTTCCTAATCTCAGGACTGTGGATGTCAGAGGGTCTCAGGGATATTGCATCTCTTAAACACTTTTTTTGATAACTTTATTGTTTGCTTCAGTTTTTTTTCCTCTTAAAGAGATAATCTGACACCACTTGCCACACACACACACACACACACACACACACACACACACACTTTAGTCCTAAAGATTGGTTCTGACTTTTTATTTCCTCCTTAAAGTGTTTATAAACCTATCTCTGTGAGCTTAGCAGAAGAGTAGCATCTATGCTAATCCCTGATCAGCCAGGTGCTTGCCCCCTACATGACCTTGAAGTAAGACTAGCCTCCTCATTCTTCCTATTCTCCAATTACTTCCAGAGACAGTATCTTTAGCATGCTTTCTTCACACCTGGACTGTGGGGTAGGCTAACAAATGAAAACATGGGAAATCCATTTGCAAAAGGAAGCCCTTGGTGACATGGGTATGATTAAAAGAGACAGGTCAGCTCAGACAGGAAGCTCTAAATCCTGACTCTGGCTCCATTGCCAGTCAGAGAACTCAATCACCCTGCTCCCGCTCACCACAAGCTGAGTAGAGGGTTCTGTGCTTGCAAGTGAGAGTAAAACAAAGATAAAATAGTAGATCTAGAGACCTGACTAAAACAGGTGAAAAATCAGACAAGGTACTAAAAAATAACTAGCGTCACCACCAACTGTCACAGGATATAATTTCTGTACTTGGAGTTTAAAATAACTCCTATGCAAGATTTCCCACCTCTCTAGGACATGTGCCTTCTCAGGATTGCAGCTCTTGTTTCACGAGATAGCATTTGATTTGAGCCCACTTGGTACCGCTTATTATTTCATAGAGCCTTGTCTTGCCAACTCCCTGTTAACTCCTTGTGGGAGGGAGTCATATGCATATTTTAAAACCTAACAGTTTATGAACACACAATGATCTCCTTTTCCTTTTTCAAAAACAGTTTTGAAATATAATACATATACCATACCATTTGCTTACTTGGAGTAAACAATTCAAATTTTAATATATTCACAGCAGTGTGAAGCCATCACCAAAATAAATTTTAAAACATTCCCGTCACTTTCCAAAGAAACACTGTGCTCTTTAGCTTTCAACCCCCAATCCTCTTAGCCCTAGGCAACCACTAACCTACTTTCTGTCTCGATGTATTTGCCTGTTCTGGAAATTCAATATAAATGGAACCATATTATATATGGCCCTTTATGTCTGACTTCTTTCACTTAGCATAATGCCTTCCAGGTTCATTCATGTTGTAGTATCAGTACTCTGTTACTTTTCATGGCTGAATACTATTCCATTGCATGGGTAGACCTGATTTTACTTGTTCATTCGCTAGGTGTTAGACATTTGTATTATTTCCTTTTTTGGCTGTTAAGGATGTTGCTGCTGTGAACATTTGCATGCAAGTCTTTGTGTGGACTCATGTTTTCATTTCTCTTGGGTAAACGTATATGTACGTTTGCTGGTCAAATGTGGCTCCAAGTTTACTTCTTGGGGGAACTGCCATACTGTTTTTCAGAATGGCTGCACCATTTTACACTGTCACCAGCTGTGTATGAGATTTGTTTTTCTTTATCCACATCCTTAACAACAACTGTTATTAACAGACTTTTTAATTCTAGCCATCCTAGTGGGTGTGAAGTGTTATCTCACTGTGGTTGTGAGGATTCCATTTCCCTAATGGCTAATCATGTTTAGCATCTTTCCATGTGAGTCCTGATCAGTTAATTATCATTCTTTGAAGACATTTCTATTCAAATCCTTTGCCCATCTTAAAATTGGGTTGTGTATCTTCTTATTATTGAGTTTCAAGAGTTCTTTAAATACATGTTCCTTCTCAGATGTATCATCTGAAAATACATCCTCCCATCTCAGGGGTTGTCTGTTCACTTTCTTGATAGTGTCCTTCAGAGAACAGAGTTGTTTTCTTCGATGATCATCTGATTGATCTGTTTTGTCTTTTGCTGCTTATGCTTTTGAGGTCATATTATAAGACTCCTTTGCCAAATTCAAGGTCATGAAGACTTAGCATAATATTTTCTCCTAAGAGCTTTTTAGCTTTAGCTATTATATTTAGGTTTTTTGCTTCATTTTGAGTCAATGTTTACATATTATATAATGATTTCTTAATTCATACCTGTTAAGTCTCCATTTATGATATAATGAAGATAATTCAAGATGAGTTGTGTTGTGTTTTAATCATTCAGCAAATATTTATTGAGGGCCCATTATATGCCAGGTACTTAGACTATAAGAGTGGGTAAAACAGGTGTGCCTTGCTTTTACACAGTTCTAAGTGTAGTGGGACAGAAAGTGGCCATATCACTGAGTAGTCAGTGCTGCAAAGAGAAAGCACAGATGGTTTAAAGGAGTTCAGTCTTCGGACCTAATCCAGTGTGGAAGGCCAGGTTAGATAGTGATCTGAGGGGGAGGGAAAGGGAGACAGGCAAGTGGGTGAAGGATGGAATGTGCTTATCAGAAGAAACACAGCACTGAGAGTAGGAGAGGGGGATGGGAGGGGATAAAATTAGAGAGGAAGGCCTGGGAGAGAAAGCAAGCCCCTTTATCAAGCACTTACTGCATGACAAGTGCTGAAGCGCTTGTATTTGCTGCATTCTTTTTTAAAAATTATTGATGTTATCTCTTTTGTTTACAATGCTACTTTCATTTTTGAATACTGACATTGAATCTCAATCTATATTTCACATCACACCCTCCACCAGAGTTCCACTGTCCTTACCACCACCTGTTCCCTCTTTCCTTCCCTCCCCTCCAGCCCCCTGGCAGCCATCATCTTGTGTCCTGTGAGTTTTTGCTGGGATTTGTCTGTGTACTTGTTTCATTTCATTATGTCCCACATATGAGTGAAACCATCCTGTCTTTCGAAGAGATTTGATTCCAACTCCCGGAGGTAGAGTCGTCATGCATTCCTGGAATGAGGAAACCACAGGGAGGTTAGGTGACCCGGGACCTTACCCGGTGAACAAGTGGTAGAGCTGGGACACAATCCCAGGGCTGTGCAAGTTCACAGCCCCCCAACACAGACTCTGCTCCAACCAGAACCATCCTCTAGGGAACGCCTTGAGGCTGAGGTACAGGAAACAGTAACCTTCGCTGAGGTATATTAGTAAAGAATCCTTGGAGAACTAGACTGGGGGAAAGAAACTAGAGCACATCTATATAGGGCCAGACTCTCCTGGCCTGTGAAAATATGAAAATGCCAGCTGCCCTACAGGTCAGTAGGGAAAACCTAGTCACCCTCATCATCATTAACCCAGGTTTAGTTGTCACTCGTATGCATAGAAGACAAAGTCCTCTGAAGTCTCATGGCCTCAGCTTGGTGGTCACTGTGGACACGAGAAGCCTGTGCGTCTCCGGAAGTCTTGAGGTGAGATTATCTCTGCTACTCCAAGCACTTCCATTCTCAAGATGATTCTTGCCTTGACCCAACTGACTGATTGTTCTGGTTAAAGAAAACCAATACATCATGTGATTGTACAGTCCTCTCCAAAAGGCACTGTCGCCTTTTAATGGCAGGATTGCCCATGTGGATAGGGGAGTCTGAAATTTGCAGGATCCCGGAGAAGACTGACACAGCAGGAAATTCGACTCATAAAATTTCCTACCTGATAACCCAGAAGCAAGCAGGCTGGTGTGGCCTTATAGCCATTGTGGCAGCCAAATGCCCTCCTTCTCTGTAAGTTATAGGCTTTTAGCTTTGAGATTCGGTCCAGCTGGAAGCTCACACCAGGATGATGAAGCAGAGCTACAGCAAAGCTTTATGAAAAACAATCTATTAAAAGCAGACAAGGAAAGTTGCTTGTCCCAGACTAGAGTACTTGAGATTTTTGTGGGTCTCACACCATCACCTCCCCCGCCCCAACCTGAGCCAGCTTTTCTCAGCTTCTCTGTGAGCCTGAAAATGAGATGAGGGATATATTGGCCTCAGTGATGACTTTTGCTCTTTGGGTGTGAGACTGAGTACACACACTTGCTGCCAGGGTAACCAAGCCTCTTCACCTCACTTATTCCAGTTCTTACTCTTCTATGTTTGATTCCACTTTGCATCACAAGAGGCAATCTTATAATCTCAAAATATCAACAAGGACCAGGCACGTCCCATATGTGATTAAATGGACTAGGAGTTAGGCAAGAGAGAGCAAGTCTCCAGGGAAACGAGATTGCCTGTCTTGAAGGGGTAGTAGCTACTCAGCCCCATTCATTAGTGCCATGCAAAAAATTGGACCAGTGTTGGCAGGTCTTACCATTTTTTCAAGAAAACCAGAAATTCTGATTTCTGATTTATGGGCCTTTCTGATTCCACAACAATGTGGAGACACAGGTAACACTGAAAGGCAGTCCCAGCCTCAGGGGCTACCAGTTTCCAATCTCTGCAAAGTAGAATGGTCCTTGAAAGCACCAATCTGGACTCTAGTGAATTGAATTTCCATTCTGTGCTAACTGCTGACCTTGAGTAAATGATCTAATCTTTTATCATCCTTGTCAATGAAAAATTCACTTACTGAGATCTTTGGAGAGTTAAACATGTTTAGCACATTTCTATAAAGGCCATTTCTATAGTACCTTGATTTGTTTTGGAAAGATAATTCCCCATCCTGGAAGAGCAGATTTGTGAAGACTCAGTATTGAAAACGGCCCAGCAACAGGCCTAGTGGAACTGCAAGCTCAGTGGAGCAGCCTTCGCTTTCCTGCAGTTCATCCAAGACCAGAAACCTGCCCCTCCCCCACCAGGAAATTAAGCCAGCTTCAGCCTGCAATGCAGGACAGCCACCCCACCCCTGCACTGTGGCCTCCTGAGGCCCTTATAGGAGCACAGCTCACACTTTCCAGAGGCTCGTTTGCCTCTAGCCATTTATTTAGTCCCTAACCCACCACCTTGCCCTGCCCTCGCCCCACCCTCCACACCTCTCCAGGCAAAATTCCACGTTGTGGGAAATGCCCTGAGACAGGACAATCTGAAGGCCTGGGCAGAGGGTATTTTACCCCTCCACATCCAGATAGGAGTTCTCAAGGGCAAGCCATATCTCACAAGATTTTTTTGGATGAAATAATGAAAGATGGAGGCCCCTGTCCTTGCAAGTATATTTTCTTCATTTTTCTAAATATATTTGTAAAAGAAAATTTTCTTACAACCAGGGAGAAAATAATACATTTATTCGAGTGGGGAAAAAATGAGAAGAGAAAAATAAAAGATCTTCCAGTGTTTAAGAAAAGCAGAGTCACAATATATCTCTTACAGGACGACCCTCGCCAAAAAGTCGAGTCAGTTGGAGTGGGAGGGCCCTGGAGGGCAAGATGAGGCATTTAGTTTTCCAGACACACCCTCCCAGTCTCAGCCGACACCTGGGAAGACTTTAAATAGCATAATGGTGAGAACCCGGGACTCAAGCCTGGAGACAGATACTTTGGTAAAAGCACCTTCTGGGTCTGAAGGGCTCTGGGACACAGGCAGGTGGGAGGTGCTTAAATCAGGGAGGCTGGTTTCCTCTCCTCTCTGAGCCCTGCATTTGTGGCTCCTGCTGAAACAGCTAGGAAAACCCCCTTTTCCCTGCTTTTGTTTGCACTGAGGGTCTCAAGGCAGCTCTTGCCAGCCCCTGGGGAGCCTAGGCATGTGTCTTGCACCTGCTCGTGGCTCTGGGGCCCTGAGGCCAGATGAAGTTGGTGTTCAGGGCGGCTGAGCTGCCTCCATCTGCGACCCAAGGTTACAATGAGCCTCTGGGAGGGCGAGATGGGAACTTCCATCTTTCCACTGCACAGATGGCTTTGTTCTATTTACAGATCAGGAGTGAATGGCATTTTGCAATTCACCCGTTCAGTAGTTATGAATGTCTGTAAGCCCAGCTAAAAAACACACACTTAATTAGAATTTAACGAAGTTTTAAAAGGAGGATTTAGTGTAGCTTCCCGGCATATGTAAATCTTAACCTCTTAGGCACTTCTGTGTTTACCTAGATAATTTAGGCAAGCAAAACTCCTAATAGCTTCATCAATGGGATTGCTTATCTCAGCAGACTTGTCTTGTTTTTTCTTATGTAAAAATTAACCAGATTATGGCATAAGATTTTAACTTCACTGAACCGGTGCACAACTGGTCACCTGTGTCTTAGCCCTTTGTTCTTTCTCTTATCCAGCAACCTCACTCATTGTACTCTACTGAATGGCAGACCTACAGCCTTCATGATCATAATGTCAGTCACATAAGGACAAGCATAACATGAAAATACCTACCTTTAAGTCCTAATCTTTCAGAAATCATGACAAGACAATCGGAATCTTCGTAAAATGAATAAAAAGTAGTAATTTGCAGAGGCCTGGAAAGTTGGATGACACCAACCAGCAGCTCCATTACACTTGGATGTACAAACTAAGACATGTTTTTTCCTGGGATGGTAAATAGTCACTTTATGAGAGAGAATTCAACTGATAGAAAGTACTGTCTGAAATGTTAAGAACAGAATACCTTGAACTTACAAAATGTCATATGTCAGATGTATCCAATAAAGAAAAAAAAAGAAATATTAATAACAATCCCGTAGGACTAGTCCTCTCTTATTTTATCTAGATTATAGTGGGTCCTGGATCTATGGTACTTAGGACAAATGGGCTTGCCCTTCACCTGTTTCCTCTGTTGCAAAAGGGGGTATTCCTTGAAATCCTTTCCAGCTATAATATCCTGAAAGTATCCTTTCTTTTTTCTGTTATCTAACACCCTCCCCTCTAAAAAACCCATCCCATTTCTCCCTCATTTGATTGTACAAGACATGTACCCTCACCTCCATGGAGGATGAATCACCAAGTTGATAGGACATTATTCCTTTAGCATCATTGTTTCAGGACCATGGAGAGCGACACGTGTACTAAATTACCCCTCCTCCACTTTACCCTCATATACTTTGAATTGACTACCCCAAAGTACTTTCACATATATGTACATATATGTGAATGAATTTTTATTAATATATGTATATTCATATATGTGAAAAAGCATGAAAAGAAACGAAGCCATTTTATTAGCTGCATCCAACTCTGTTTGCTCCTGTAGTCTTAACTCAGTTATCATAACAGAAACATTTTTTTTTGTATACCAAACCCCATGTCATTGTAGGACATTAGAGGTCAGTAAATGTAAGCTTCTTCCACCATAGGGAACTTCTCTTGTATCTCTGATGTGTGGCTATCAGGCTTCCTCCTGATTATCAACAGTCACAGAAAACTTGGTATCTCCTTGAGTATTATAAAATACCCAACTGGGGATTATAAAAATGCTATTAGGAAGGTCCTTCTTTTATTGAGCTCAAGTCTACTTGCTAATAGCAATTCTATTGTGTTCATATCCGAAATATGGCCACTTCTTAGTTCCTCTATCACTAGCCCTCTCGTCCTAGTCACCATCATCTTTCATGTGAATTATTGCAATAGATTCTTTATTGGTATTCCTGTAGCTGACTTGGCTCTATGAAGCCTGTTGTTCACAAAGAATTCCTTTTAAAAGGAGTAATCCTTTAACATCTAAGTCGTACTCATGTCATTTTACTGCTTTATACCCTTCAATGGGTCCCCGTTTTTTTGCCGAGTAAAAGCTAGATTCCTTATAATACTCTAATAGATCTTTCATGATTTGCTTTTTCCCTAAACATCCATTTATGACCTCTTCCTTTACCTTTGTCTCCTGCACTCACTCTACTCCAGCACACTGCCCTTCTTCACTGTCCCTTGAACACCAATCTCATACCTGCCTCAGGGACTTTGCATTTGTTGTTTTCTGTTATCAAGAAAGCTTATGCTCAGGTATCTGCATGGGTCTTTTCCTCCACTATTCCCAGTTTTTTCCCAAATGCCATATTAGCATCAAGTTCTCTCCTCATCATCCCGTTTAAGATCATATACAATCTCCAACCCTGTTTCACTTTAGGCAGTGATGGGTAACATTTTGGAAAATGTTTAACAAACCATTTGAGCAATGCCTAATTTGCAACATTTTCTGGTTTCCAACATGTAAATACTCTCACCATGGCCAACTTGAAGCTACCAATTTGAAATCTGAAAACAATTAGGAAAGGCTAAGAAACAGCTCTCATCGACTGGCATAAACCAGTTCAGCACAGTCCTACAGTCAGGCGGGGAAGGAGGGTGCTGGCTACTCCTGGGGCTGACTGCAGTGATGGCCATGGGATTGATTCAGGAGAACACCAAAGGGAGAAAAACCCACAGGGAGACATTTTTCTATAGTAACAGGGAGCAGTTACCTTTACTTCTCTTTTTCCAGATGCTTTTAGAGCACCTAAACCTGGATATTCTGTCGACTTTTTGAAGGTCATACGTTAAAAGTTAAATCCTAGCCATCCCAAATCAGCATTTGCTGGTTTTCTGCTTCTTCCAGGGTCACAATTCCCTATCTTTGATCTCATGTTCTTCCTTGCTCTACACACATACTCCCAGCAGTGCTGACCCTCCATGAAGATATAGCACTAGTGTCCTGGGATAATATGCTTTTCCAGATCATACAAAGAAAATTCTCAGAGACAGTTTAATGTTTCCAGAACCCTCCATTTCTCCTTTGTTTGCTCTGCCTGTGTTCCTTATCACCTTCGAGCACTCTGGGAACCACTAAGCCTATGTCATTCTTGGCTTGTGAAATTGAACTAGTCTACGTTTCCAGGACCATATATAAAGCTCTCAGTATAACTGTTATCGTTCACCAGCTTTGCAGCACATTTGCTTCTTAATCTTTTGGGGGTTATAGGTACTCACTCTAGAAAAATACACTAGCACACATTGCCACAGTATTTTCTGTATAACTCAAGTGACACATAGACCTCCCAAAAAGTCAGCTCATTGATTACCTAGATATTCATGGCTTCTCTGATAAAAATTCTGGACTGAATCATCTCTAAGATCTTCCACTACTGCTAATATAATATGATTGCTTCAATTCTTTTATGCTCCCACATGCTTAGTCAGCCTCTATTAGAGAGAAAAGATAGTTAAAGTCTTACTTAATTGATCCTCTTCAGTCAAATAATGACTCATAATTATAAAACTAATAACAAATCTGTTATTCATAATGCACTCACAAATGTATATGATTTTGTAAATTGTGTTTCTCTGAGGGGCATGACTAACGAGTTAATACATAAACACTGAAAATGAATTATAATATTATTACAACTTTTCTTCTATCATCCAGAATGTTTGCTTGCAATAGGCTAATGCAAATTTTAAAAAACAGACCCAAAAATATGCTCAGCTACATTAAAAAATTTTAAAGATAAATGAACCATTGTAGTTGCTTTTAAGCACTGATTTTAGATTTACTTTTCACATTGTGATCTTTATGATTCAAATATATTACAAAATTCAGCACTTGTGTTGAGATTATTTTCCCTTATCTTGACTAGCATAATCTTCATGTAGAGACTTCAACATTATCCTCTGCCACTCAAAGGCAATTCAGGATACAATTTTTTAATAACGATCTTACAGAAATCATAGCAAATAAAGCCACTCTATCTCAGGACACTGATTCCTGTTTAGATACTGTGAACTTCTTGAAAAATCCCTTATATAAATCCCTTATATTTCAGAATTTTTCAATGATTTTAGCCAATTTTGATTAGAAGCTGACTTGAGGTTATAGGAACCATTGTGAAAGAAAGAAAGAAGAGATAGGAAGGTTAATGTGTACATGTATATGTGTGCATGCATGCACTTGGAGTGTGTGAATCTCAGGAATAATGTGTGCATCTCACTTAAATCACTTGGAAATGAAAACATAGTTGATGTTTCAAATAAAATCTGATCCATCTATTTACAGTCTTCTTCTGTTTATAATGGGAAAATTGAAAAGGACTCTTCCTGTCGCTTGATTTTTTTAAATTTATATATAATTTACATAGAATAAAGTATACCCTGTTTTTTTTTTCCCCCCCAAAGGAAAGGTGCAGGCAGGAATGAAGGTGAGCAGGCAGGCAGGCTGGCAGGAAAAGAGGAGGAAGAAGCTCTTTATTTCAATTTAGCTGTTTATCTTGGCTGTTCCTCCAGGCCAGGGCCATGGACCCTGGTCCTCTGGATATATGGCCTATGCCAGGCAGACTTACCCACTAAGCCACCAGGGTGAGCCAGTGCACCCTCTTAAAGTGTATAGTCCAATGGTTTCAGTATATTCACAAGTTTGTGCAATGATTACTACTAGCCTATCCCAGAATACTTTCATTGCCTCCAAAACAGACACCACACTCATTAGCAGTCACTGTCCATTTCTCCCTCACCCAGCCCATGTTTCCATGTTTCGATTTACTTTCTGTCCCTATGGATTCTGGACATTTCATATATGTGACTTTTTTGTGTCTGGCTTCTTGAGTGTAGCATAATGTTTCCAAGGTTCATGCTGTAGCAAGTACTTCAGTTCTTTATATGGAAGACTATTATGTTATATGGATATACTACATTTTAAAACCCATTCTTCAATTGGTAGACATGTACATTGTTTTCACTTTTTGATTAATGATGCTCTGAATATTAATGTACAAGTTTTTTTGTGAATAAATTTTTATTCCTTTGGGTATGTATCTAAGAATTACTAGCTAATTTGATGACTGTGTTTACCCTTTTAAATTCCGATAAACTGTTTCCAGAGTCAGTCACTATGGAAATGGCTGTACCATTTTGCATTCCCATCAGCAATGTACAGGGATCCCTACTTCTGCAAATCTTTCGCAACATTTGTGATTATCTATCTTTATTGTTATTCACTCATCTTAGTGAATGTCAAGTAACATCTCATTGTAATTTTGATTTGCTTCCCTAATAATTAATAATGTTTTGCACTTTTTCATGTGCTTATTGGCCATTTGTACATTTTTATTGAAGAAATATTTATTCAAATACTGTGTCCATTTTTAATAGGATTATTTATCTTTTGTTGTTTTTATGTGTTCTGGGCACTAAATTGTTATTAGATATATGATTTTCAAAGAGTTTCTCACATTCATTGGATTGTCTTTCCACTTTTGTGTCTGTCTTGATAGCACAAAGGGTTTTAATTTTAATGAATCTAAGTTATCAGTTTCTCTCTGGTTGCCTGTGCTTTAGGTATTATAGCTAAGCAGTCACTGCCTAGTCTGAGGTCATATCAATTTGTGCCTGTTGTTTTTTTCCAAAGAGTTTAAAACTCTTAGCTCTTCCACTTAATTTTTTTTTTTTTTTTTTTTATCCATATTGAGTTACTTTTTGTATGTGGTGTGAGGTAGGGGCCTAATCTTATTCTTTTGCATGTGACTGTCCATGCCCTAACTTTTGAATTAAGGCCAAAGTTTGAGAAGATAGAGCACCTAAGTACTTCACTGTCCCTGAAACTTAGCAAGAGTTTACACAAAAAATCTCCTCAAGCCCAACTTCAGGTCTATGGTCATTAAACTGACAGGGATTAGAAAAGAGTGGGCAGAATCTTCAGGAATTCTGTTTTCATCATTAATGATAGTTTATTCCCTTCACCAACGCCAAGTGAAGCTGATGAGGGGATCAGACCTCTAAAACACATTTGTGAGACTGGAGGTTACTGAAAGGCAATGCTGGTGCTTTATCACCCATCTGAATATCTACTATGGGGAGGACTAACTGATCTGCTAGGGAAAAGGTGTACAGGTAAAAGGAAAGGTATCATTGGAGTAACCTGACTATAGGCATCTCCCTGGAATACCTCTAAGAGAGTAACCCACTGAGCAAACATAAGCCAAGCATCAAGAGACATTAGGGTTTTATTGCAGCCCTATTCACAATAGCTAAGAACTGGAAACAGTCTAAGTTCCCAGAGTCAGATGAATGGATAAAGAAGAGGTGGTACATATACACAATGGAATACTACACAGCCCTTAGAAGAGATGAAATCGTGTCATTTGAATCAACGTGGATGGACTTAGAGGGAATTATGCTAAGTGAAATAAGTCTAAAGATGAAAGATACCAGATGACTTCATTCACAGGTGGAATGTGAACAGACAAAACAAAGGAAGAGACAAAACCAAACCAACCCTTAAACACTTGGAACAGAACTGAAGTTACCCACAGGGAATGAGAAGTGGGCATGAAAGGTGGTGGAGCCCACCGGACAATGGTGAAGAACACTTGGTGATTTGGTGGAGGGCATGTTGTGTTGACATATATCTAAGGAATGGGGAACCTAAACATAGGAAGTTATTTTATGTGTAGAAAAATTACTACAATAAAAAGATAGAGATATTGAACGTACTGCTAGTCACTGTAAGAGACAGAGCCAGAGGCAGATTCCTAAATTCATGAATCTGGGCAGTGGGGAGGCCCACATCCTTTGCAAAAACATATATGCCCCAATATGAGATCAACAAGGGAAGTTACCCTGTGTCTACTACCTGTAATTAAGATGAAGAGATTAGGGCCTGGCATGTTGAAAATGTCAGGTGTTTCTGCCCTCTAAATTGAAGGAGTTAGAAATTGTGAATTTGAGTGAAGCCTTAGAATGAGATATGCTCATACTCTAAGCTTTATTCAATCAATTAAGAGTTCTCTAAGAGAGTAAGAGCCAGTCCAGAAGAAAAATTAAATTAAAAATGTAAGATAAGATTATTAGTATTGCCTTTGCCAACAAGTTTTATGTTTCTGCTTTTGTTTCACCTAGCCTCAGTTGCTATTAAGATGAAACTAGGACTCAGCAAAATATGGCAAATGGCAAGAAAAGAGTGCTCAGTCTTAAAAAAAACATGTCTACATAAGAGCATCGGGTTGCTGCAACCTACACATAAGAACCAACCCAAAGAAATAGGTCAGTAACCTACTAAGTTTTTGAGAGAAATGTATTGTCAAAGAAAGCAAGTGACTGCCTGCCAAAGCCCATGGCCCTATAACTCCTGGATCCCCAAATCTGCTTCACCAGAAAATAGCCAATGAAAAATTGTGTCCTTAAGAAGGGTATATTGTGCTGGTGGGAGGAATATTCATGATGGAACAGTGACTTTCCTATTTCCTATCCCCTGTTCTCTTCTTTTCCAAATGGAAGTCTAAATGTGTTTTCCTGTTCCAACTCCAGCATTACATATTGGGATTGTGTTTGGCAGTTAATTCATATTCTAATGCCAGTTCAATGTGGGAGGGCTGTATGTGACCCTGGACTTTTGGGGGCAGGACGCAGTACTCCTTGGTCCCTAGTATCAGTTCTCCTTTTCATTCATAATTATAAAATTTTCATGGGACATCTGGTTGCCCAGAGTACAGATTACATCTTCCTGCCAACGCTGAAGCTAGATTTGTCCGTGTGACAAAGCTCTGATTATTTGGATATTGGCAACATGATTGTACAGTTCTGGAAAGTACCTCTAAAACACAATTTTAAACTGGTGAATGAGTGATTATAGCAAGATTTCAGAATACAAAGTAAATATATGAAAAGTTCATCACTTTCCAATATTAAAAAAATGAGCAAGTGGAATTTGAAATGAAAAACAATATATTTTGCATTAGTAATCCCCAAACAAAATACTTAGGTATAAATCTAACAAAATATGTGCAAGATTTATAGAAAGAAAAATATGAAACTACATTGAACAAAATCAGAGAATAAATAAATGGAGAGCATTTCTATATACACGGATAGGAAGATTAAGTATTGTCAAGATGTCAGTTCTTCCCAAATTGATCTGTAGATTAAATTGCAATCCTCATCAAAATCCCAGCAGATTATTTTATAAACTGATTCTAAAGTGTATACTTTACACTTTACGGAGAGGCAAAAGACCTAGAATAGCAAATGTAATACTGAAGGGCAAGAGCAAAGTTGGAAGACTGACAATACCTGACTGCCAGACTTACTTTAAACCAACTGTAATCAAGACAGTGTGACATTGAAAAAATAAACAAATCGATCAATGGATCAGAATGGAGAACCCAAAAGCAGACTCACATAAATATAGTCAACTGATATTTGAAAAAGGGGCAAAAGCAATACAATGGAGCAAAGATAATTTTTCCATCAAATAATAATGGAACAATTGATATATTCATAGGAAAAAAAAAATCTACACAAAAATCTTACACCCTTCACAAATATAAAAATGGATCCTGGACATAAATACAAAAGACAAAACTACAGAACTCCTAGAAGATAACATGGAAGAAAATCTAGATTATTTTGGGTTTGGCAATAAGTTTTTAGAGACAATGCCCAAAACATGATACATGAAGAAATAACTGATAAACTGGACATTACTAAACTTGAAAGCTTCTTCCATGCTATAATGTCAAGAGAATGGAAAACAAGCCACAGATGAGGAAAAAGAATTTGCAAAAGATACATCTGATAAAGGAATATACAAAAGACTTAAAGCTCAGTTTAATAAGAAAACTCATCAAGAAAACAAACAACTAAATTTTAAAAAATGATCAAAGACTTTGACACCTCGCTGAAGAAGCTATACAGATGGCAAATAAACATGCAAAAAGATGCTCCATATCATGTGTCACCAAGGAAATTCAAGTGAAAACAGCAATGAAGTACCACTACGCACTGCTACAGTGGTCAATATCCAGAACACTGATCAGATCAAATACTGGCAAGGCAGTGGAGCAATGGGAACTCTCATTTATTGCTGGTGGCAATGCAAAATGGTACAGCCTCCCTGGAAGACAGTTTGGCAGTTCTTACAAAACTAAACATACTCTTATCATGTGATCCAGTAGTTAAATTCCTTGCTATTCATCCAAAGGAATTGAAAATTCTTGTCTGCACAAAGACCTGCACATGATGTTTATGGAAGTTGTATTTATAATTGCTAAAACTTGGAAGCAACCAGGATGCCCTTCAGAAGGGAGTGGATAAATAAAATGTGATTCATACTGGATAATGAAATCTTATTCACCACTAAAAAGAATTCAAGATATGGAGGAAGTGTAACTGCATATCACTAAGCAAAAAAAATGCTATATACTGTGTTATTCCAATTATATGACATTCTGTAAAAGGCAAAACAATGGAGACCATGAAACATCAGTGATTGCCAAAGGTTAATGGGGGAGGGAGGATGAATAGGTGGCACACAAAAGATGCTTAAGGGAGTGAAAAGAATCTGCATGATATTATAATGATGTACATATGTCATTGTCCAGACCTACAGAATGTATACCACTAAGAGTGAAACCAATGTATAATATAGACTTTGGGTGACAATGACGCATCAGTGTAGGTTCATCAAGTATAACCCCTTCACCACTTTGGTGGTGGGGGATGTCATTAATGGATAGGCTGCTGTTATTGGAGATATTTGTCACTCAGAATTGAAATGAATCCCAATATGGTAATGTTTTAGAATGTCCACTGTATTAAGGTATTCAAATTCTTCCACTGTCAACGGGTGCGCACGCGTACATGCGTGCGTGTGTGCGTGTGTATGTGTGTATGGAGAGGTAGTGTTCTGGAGGAATCAGGCAGAAGAAAGCATGAGGAATTTTAAGGAAACCATTCTCCAAACCTGAGAGGTGCTCCGGTCAAGTTAAGGCAAAGGGGTCCTGGCCCCTTAATTACTCAGCGGAATCACTTCTGAATATTGGCAGTCACAGGCAGACTCAATGATACAAAGCTACTTACTACTCTGTTATGGAAAAGTCCAGGGGTAAAAATACCTTATGTCCTCTGTTCGCTACCCTCAGCCACCCAACTTCCATAGGCCAGTAATAAACATTGCCTGAGACAAAAGAAAGGGCCATGGTACACATGGGTTTATGTTTATTTGGCAAATATTTATCTGAATACACCGATTATGTGCCAGGTACTTGAAAAATAACTAGGATATGGATGTGAACAGAGATTGCAAAAATAGGTCCTGTCCTCATCTCATGGAGCTTACATCTGACAGATGACTAAGTGAGTAGAGGCAGAAGAAAAGCAGGTGGGGAAAGCTTTAAAGCAAATAAAATATACTCCTTTACCTCTGCCATATGGACAGCTTCCAACCTCTGCATGTATGTGGCATCTTTGTAGAACTGACATGAATTACTACATTACAGTTTAGGGAGGTCCCAGCATCAGCGCTAATGATAGTCTTTTTCCCCTTTTCAGTATCCCAAGTGGCTAACAAGTGTGTCTACTCCTAATATAGTTTTGTCCTTATCTTGCAAATAAATTAAATGAGACACTACATTTTGGTCATAGAGCTCTGGTCAAGGAGGGGGAGAAAAGAAGTTCTCACTCCTGGCTCGTCTAGGGAATTTGAACCATATTTGGTCTTTGTATCTCCCAGACCAAGACAGTCAAGCTCTATGATCTGCTTTGCTTCTGGAGTAGTAACAATGCTCAGCTGATTGGGCAAAGAAATGCTGCGTGCTTAATTCAGATTTGTCAAGGAGCAGAGATCAAGATGGGATTCAATGTGCAAGATATTCCTCAGGGGACAGAGCAGGAAAGGCAAGGAGGACTTTCAACTGTTATAGAGGCCTCAGACCTGCAGAAGGAGAGAGGGAAGAACAGAAGATGGGGTAAGAAGAATCTCAAAGGTGAAGTTTCAAGAAAGATTTTAAGACTATGTAGAATCCTTGAGACAAAGTCATTCTTGGAGAAATCTCACAGAATGAAGTTGTCTCGGTACTGTCTTTGGTCATCGTGGCTGGGAGCAGCCGGGCAGAAGCATGGCTGGGCTTGGGGGCAGTGGGAGGTCCAGAAGGGCAGTAGTTAGGGATATCAGTCTCAAGGAGCAGGAGAGAGAAATGGTGCATTTTTTTCATGGAGAACATATCACCCTGTTGACTTGGAGGAAATCCCCTGCCTACTCCAAGCTTCCAAGTCCATGGTTACAGGGCTGTCCAGAGCTCGTGTTTTGGGGAAGCAGTCTCCAGTGCACATTGCAGCAACAGCCCTGGATCACAGTTGATGGCTCTCAGAAGCACGCATTTCCCTCTCTTCTCCATACTCAGATTAGACATTTTAATTCTGTGTTTCTAAGGACATTTCCTGATTCTGAGTGGGCTGAAAATGCCAACTGCAATGAGTACTGCCCTGGTCTTCTCCAATCACTAATTTAAAGTCATTTCTGTGACACAGCCCCTCGGCTGAGGAAGTTATTTGGATGACTGCACAACTCAAAGAATAATATTTTCAGTCAAGGGACATTGGTTCTCAGAATCCACCTTCGTGTGCAGCATAGAATTTATTTTAAAAGCATTTTTTCCAGAGGAGGGAATGCAGCTGTTATCTGATACCAACTCGTCAACCTCAGAGATGTTGGAATATATTGTTCACAGATGAACTCAGGACTCGACTGCTCACCCCCAGTTCCCGCCAAAGTAACTTTATTTGTATCTGGTTTTGGCTTTGCTTTAATTGCCTTACGGAAAGAATGCAGCCCTGCCTTAGTCAGACTGTTGCCCGTGCCTGGATCTCCTTCAAAGCACAATAACAGCGAGGAAGAGGCAGGCTGGCCAAGCCAAAGATAGGCTTCACACAGTGGTGGTCATGGCATTTTCTAGAAAGGAATTATTAAAGGCCAGACATGGGAGCACATGGAGAAAACATTTTGTCATACTCAAGAGTCAGATGGTTTCATCTATCAGTGTATTTGTGTTACTCAAAACTTATTTTGTCATTAATATTGTAACCAAAACAGACATGGTTTCTATCATATGGGCTCTTACTATCTAACCAGAAAGATTCTAGCAAAAAAATAAAACAAAAAACCCACTCCAACCTAACCTCAGTGCCTCTGCCATCCCGCTCGTCTAGGCAAATATGATATGCTTACACTGAGTGAAGTATTTGGCAAAGTCTTTCATGACATTCTAGAGGGCAAATGAATAATGTAGGCTAGATAATGGTATAGCTTAGTTTTATACCTGGGTTAAAAAAGTTAGCTGTTTAAGAACAGAGATGAGGACAGGTGGGATAAGGGAATATTTCTCAGAAGAGACTTGGAGAGTCTGGGGTGCTGGGGGAAGCCAGCATTGCTCAGCACTTGAAGGTGCAAAGCGGCTGTTTCTGGAGACTAGTTACTGCACAGGACGTGGAGGGTTAACAGTGCAGTGGCGTCGCTGCAGATAGGGACGCGGTGGTCCCCGGGGATCTGCTAGTGCCGCCTCGGAAATATCCACAGCTCCATTAGGTATGGTCTGATCCACTACCATGGATTTCTTAGGTCACAGTCTAATTAGAGGGTTGTTATCAAAACAAACTATGGAATACTTTTTAAATTCTACCTTCTTGGCAGAACACCAACGGGGAGAGGTCACAAGCTGTGATGTGTACCTGATTTAAAGCAAACGACAACAAAGAAGATCTTATCAGTAAATTACTTGTTGTAATTAATAATTAAAGTTAGATGCGAGAGTTTTTTGTTTTGTTTTGAGAACAGAAACAGGAAAAGTATTGAGATAGGTAATACTGAGGGCTTACCCAAGGCCTGGTAACTCGCTAAGTATTTAATATGCACTGGCCCCTTAAAGACTCACGGCTGTCTGGAAGGTCAGTGCTATTAGCCCCTCTTTGGAGGGAAGACACTGAGCGTTGACCAAGGCTAATACAAATCCAGGTCTGCCTGACTGCAGAGCTTAACTCCTTCTTGCTGCGAAAAGAACGCTTTTGCAAGTAACTCTTGCAAGCAACACTTTTTTTCTTGTAAATAATAACAGGAGCAACACCAACTTTTTAAATATCAGAAGTGTGTGCTAATCAAAGAGTTAAGTAGTATTAGAAACATTGTCATGTATTCCCTCAGGCAAAGCATCCAGTTTCTCTTTTCTGTGTAGTATCACAGGAGACATCTTGTTTTTGAAGAAACATGGGGGAAGGAATGACAAGCAGCATGTCCATATTTTGTGATAGCCTGATACTCCTTTTATTTTTTTAGGGGATACCGATTTTTAATTTTATCTCTTCTTTTTTTGTATCGATGTAACATTGTTTCAGGTGTACAGCTTTATACCTTGACATCTGCATACACCAGGCCATCACCAAAGGCCTAGTTTCCACCCACACTATCTTTTGTCAAAAAACCATTCATTGCCTTTTATTGTATACTTTAGATTCCATTATTTTTAGAAACTGAAGTTTAATGTTATTTTTCTCTGTAGAGTTAAGGTTTGTGTTGAATTGCTATAGGAAGAGTTTAAGAACAGGCCTAGCTTTTCATTTAAAACTTCCTTTCTCAGGATCTGATGCAGGGAAAGTGAGTTTTTGCGACGCATGCGCTCAATCTACAATAGGTCATTGCTCTCTGTCGCTGCTACTCACCCAGGAGCCTCTATCCCTGCATCTTTCTGCCTGAGGGAGGTGATGTGCTACCTTATTTATTTATTAAGCTCATTTGACTTGAGGCAGTTTAATAATACTGTTCCCTTTTGTCAGAAATCCACTTTTTCAACAATTTCTTCACATTCTTGGGTATGGCTAGGCCACTTCCCCAAGGCTGGTTATCACATGATAATAGAAAACATTCTACAAATATACTTGGTAGTTTTCATTCATCTTCAATATGAAGTTCCTTTTAGAAGAACACCTACTGTTGGCATTGATTTTTCCTCCAAGCACCAGCTGCAAACCTCCGAAGGGCCGGGACTGGGAAAGGCTGACCTAGCAAGCTCCGCCCTTCCCACTCGGCGCCGCCGCCGTCCCCATGGCTACAGCTCAGCGCCGCTTGAGCAGAGTCAGTGCAGGGCTGGGTACCGCCGAGGCGGAGTCTTCATTAAAGGAGCCAAACGTGCTAGAAATACAATTCCTGAAGGTTGCCCTTAAGGAGTTAACTTGAAGCAACCACAGACACAGTGCCTGTGAGTTCTTAACAGTCAGTTTAATTTAAGCCATGGACGCCCCAGGTTGGTGCTCTAGACCCAGATGCTCCTGGGCCAGCAGGGACTAGGTTGGTGAGGCAGACCTGGGATGATGAAAGGATTAGGACACAGGCTGCTTCCTTGCTCACCCCAGGGGAAGGCTTTCAGTGATTCCCCGGTGAAGGAGGATTAGAAGTTCACGTCAGAGCTACATTTCTTGCTATTTGTTGTTAGACCGAATCATACTTCATAAACTTGAGCAGAACTACATTAATTTGCTCTTTCATTGTATGGGGCTGTATGGGTGGATCTAACTGCTAACCTAATCAAAATTCTCATTGAGCCCCCCATAGGTGAGCAGAACTCCCCCCTTTTCAACCCATCCTGATTGATGAGGGTGTTTACAGGCACCTCACAGAGTCTGCTCATGGTAAGCACCCACAAATAATAGCCTTCTCTCCCAGCCCTTCCTGAACTCTTTGTCAGCACAGCTCATATTTCCCATGAATAATTATCATAGTGAGGATGATAGTCACACCATGTTCCTCTCTAACAGATCATTCCTTAAAGTCGGCAACAGACTGTAAGAGAGACAACTACAACTTTCTTTCTGCTGAGACTGAAAACTCATTTCTTCTGGGGGAATTGTGGATGTGCTGGGGATATTTAGCCTGGGCTTAAGATGTCTTACAAGAAAGGTGTTTGATAGAATGTCTTCTGTTTGAAGGGCCGTCATGTTGAAAAGGGCTTTGACTTGCTCTGTCAGGACCCAGGAGGATGAAAATAGGATCGATGTGTAAAAAAGGACTGCAGCAATTATTCTCTACTGCTACCTCCGGTAGCTCTCAGGAATCCTGAGTTCACTGAAGGGAGTTACACCATTGTGGATTTGAAAATCCAGGAGACATGGACCCATACCCTTGTTCTAGTTCAAATCAAACTTCCAAGATTACACAAGATTTTATAAGCAACACAATTGAACTCTGCTCATAATCCTGCCTCCTTCTGCACGGAGATCTATAACAGAAGAGTCAGGAGACATTACTAATCCTAGCTTGTCTGAGACTGTCTGAGCCCTTGACAGTTAAAGATTTGTAACACTAGCACTAGGCTCAGCATTACACTTTGAAGAAGCAAAGGCCCAAGTATTACTTAGGTTCCTAGGGGGAGGGGTCTACAGGAAAAAAATGTTATTCTAAAACAATTTTGAGGTTAGTAGAAAAATAACCTAGGAAAGTCATTATGTAAATACGAGACTATTCATAGCAATTCAAAACTACCTGTCTCAGAGAAATATCAGTTGATGGGAAGTGAGTTTTCCTCCAGTCGGAGTTACTATCTCTCCTTGACATCACTAACAGCCCTGCGTGATTAGTACAGTTGTTTACCACATTTCATCTCCTAGTAGAAGTAACTCTTCCCTCTTTTTCAGTGCTAGGTGCTCTTTATCCTTGAGGCCCAGAAACACCCCACAGCCATCATCCTACCAATGACCCTTTTGCCTTAAAGGAACAGTAATGGGCTTACAAATCTGATGAGTTCGTGTGGTGCGGCCAGGGGGAGGTGATCCCGCTCCCTGACCTCTGGTCCAAATGTCCTGGGGTTACCAGGAGTCAAATTATTTTCCCTTGTAATACCTGAGCACAATTCCGATCGCCTAAAAGAAGAAAAAGATGAAACCTCTCCCCAAGGGAAAATCAAGGAATTAATTTAAAACCATAATCAACATACTCTCTCTCATACATAGAGTCCTTGAACATTGAATGTTAAGGATAGAAATAATGGGCCACAGTCAGATAGCAATTCTTTTATTTGCAAATTTATTGAGGTATCATTTTCAAGCCATAAAATTATTCATTTAAAATCTATACTTTGATGATTTTTCCAGAAGACTAGTGTTATGCAATCATCATTATGATCCACTTTTATACCATTTCCATAAACCCCAAAAGAAACCTGTGTCTATGTACAACCACTCCCCTCTTCCACCCTCAGCTCAAGGTAACCTATAATCTACTTTGTCTCCATGAGTTTGCCTGTTCTGAGCATTTCATATAAATGTAATAATACAATATGTACTCTTTTGCTCTTCTTTCACTGAACATAAAAATTTGATGTTTATCCATGTTGTAGCATATATCAGTACTTTATTCCTTTTTAGTGACAAATAATATTCCATTGAATGGATATACTAGATCTGTGTACCCATTCATCAGTGAAGGACTACTGACTTGTTTCTACTTTTTGCCTATTGTGAATAATGCTAATATGAATATTCATGTACAAGAGTATTGAATTTTAAAGGTTTATCTGGTTTCATCCAAACTCTTCTTTCCCATGGGCTAAAAAAATTGTCATAACAATTCAGATTCTTCCTTCTGAGTACCACTATTTGAATGTGTTAACTTTTCCATCTCTTCACATCTGCCATTGCCCATTCTTTAGTAACTGCCTCAAGTACCAACTTGCTTGCTTATTCTTCTAAAGGCCTGGTAGAATCTACCAACATTGCTTTTTAAATTATCTTATTTCATTTTGCATTTCAACTCTCAGAATGTTCTAATCAATTGCCTTTCATTCTGTCCTGAGAGCTCCAACTAACCTTTGTCCCAGTCTTGTGAAGCATACTATAAAGGTCTGTTTTTAGGACATGGAGACATAAAATGAGGTCCTTGTTTTTCAGCAGTTCATAGGTACAAAAATCAGATACCAAATAGGGACCATTAGGAAAAACCAGCCACATCTTCTCTAACAGTTTGTTTTTAAGCTAACAATGTAGTTTATAGTAGTATCAACTATTATTATGCTATTATTGCTATTATAACTACATAGTTTGGATTGTTAGGAGTATAAGATTCAGTTCTTTATTAGAAAGGAAACAAATCATTCATTTAAACATGAAATACCTTTAATATTAAGCAATATTTCTATCAAAATATTGTAAAAATATTTCCCCTTTATTCAGCTCTCAAGAAATACAGTACGTTTTCACACCTTGCATTTCCTGAAAAGAAAAGTAATATCTCTGTTAACTCTAATAATGGTCTTGTTAACAATATCTAATCGATAAATTTTATGCTCTTGATGCTTCAGGAAATTGAAATTCAATAGCTAAAGGAAGTGCTGGTTTTTATTTTGGTCCTTGTCATGTACACATGTACATACACAAAACATATTAAAATACTTCAAAATGAGCACAATTACCGATCATTTTTCTAGAGAATTCCTTACAGTTCCCTAAACTGAACAAGTTGCGCCTACAGGCCCAGGGATAATCTTCAGGATTTCTACCCATGTGTACAAGGACGCTGGACACATTTATGGACAGAGCTCCAGACTTTGAGAAGAAGTTGGGGCATAAACGCCCAGCCTGATCTGGTACCAGGGCACTTTTTCCTAGGTCATCCTGTACCCTCTGGGTTTCCACTTCCAGTCATCAGTGGGTATGTTCCAGAAGATGAGTGTTCCAACAACCCGCTAGAGCCCAGTCCTTTCCACCACAAAGGGTGTGCTGGCCCCAAAGCCCATCTTCATTTAATTAGCCCATTCAAGGCATGAGGCTGGTTCTTAAGTCAGCTTCTCCCTCCCAGTATTTCTGGGGACAGAGACTTTCATGAGTACTGCCAAGGAGGGGGAAAAAGTTTCTTTTTCCCCATCTAATTCTGTTTCTTTATGGCAAGAGTGATTTATTCCCCCACTCATAATCAAAAGATAGTTTAACAGAGGAATTTAACCTTCCCTTCCTGCAACCTGAAGGGTGATCTTGAAGGTCAGAAGGTCACCCCAAATTGCATCACTTTATCCTAAGAATTATTTCGAACTGCAAGCAATTAAGAATCAGCAGATGCAAGGCATACATTTCCCTTTGTGACGTGTCCCTACCCCTCCCCAACCTATTAACAGGAAGAGGAAAAAGCCCTCCTATTAGCAGAGACACCAAGTTTGTGTAAACAGACCTTACTAAAATAATCTTACCTTCCGTTAATATGACCTAGTTTCTCACAATCTATTGTCCCTTAAAGCCCAAATCTCCTTTCCTAAGTTAAAATAGAATCTATGCTCCTAAGTATAGCCACGTCTTAGAGTTTCACTTCTTTTCTGTGAACTCCTCTGCATGTAATTAGTAACAAGTGTATGCCTTTTCTTTATTGACATGTTTTTTGTTGGTCTGATTCACAGGCCTATAATTACTGTACCTGAGAGGGTAGAGGAAAGTCTCTAGTCTGGATTTCGAGCACCTGTTACTCAGGCCAAATGTAGTAGCAACAATAAAGGCGTGTCTAACCTATGTGTCTCTGTGACTTCGATGATATGACTCATATAGTGACCTGAACCCCACCACAGGGCCCCATCTCTATGTGACGCTTTCCTTAAAAATCTGCTCCTAGATGCCAAAGACATGTCCAGATTTCTTGCCTCGTCTGGGTCAACCCTGCCATAATTCTGTCAAAGCCACACGCCTCTTGAAACTCACCATACCTGGATTGGCAGTCGTGATTCACAAAGTTTCCTACAGAGTAACTGAAAGGAATACAGAAATTACTGTCCTTTGTGATGTGGAGTTAACACATTCCCTTCTTATAATCGTCATCAATGGTTAAATGAGTGTGTGTTCTCAAGCCTTTCAGAGTTTTTCCTTCAGCTCATCATTATAGAAAATCACATTTTTATTCTGTAGCAATTCGTTTGGACAATATAAAAACAGACAAAATAAAAAGGATATCATTATACAAATGTATACAGAATAGTAGTTCCTCAGTATCCGCTTACCTTCGAAAGCAGGGTCAGATAATACAGGAGAATAGAGCATTTGAGAATTTGTTGCTTGCTTAAATGATTAAACCTCCTTGAAGTATTATTTGACTTCTTTGTAGTTATTGACATTATTCCTCAACTGTTTGGGGTCTAGAAAATTGTGGACCATATACCAGTTAGGACTGCCCTTTTAGTAGAATCAGGTTTTGGGGAGCTGATGAGATTTCTGTCCGTTGTGTGTTGCTAGTTGAGGCAATGAGTGAACCTCAAAGAGTCCCCAGGTGAGGTAGTGATGGAAAAGATAGTGCTCGGTGGGCACAGCACAGGGAAACATGAATCTGACCCAACATCTAAGGATTTCTAAAACCTCATGCTTCTGGGAGCCTCTAGTAGCCCCTAGTGAGCGTTAGACGACAAGAAAAAGACACTGAGCCATCAAATGTTAGTTCCACTTTTCATTCATCTCTAAGTTCTTTGGGGGAATTGAAGGTGTTTTTCCTCATTTCATGATGGTTCATATGGTTCCTTTAGGACATCTCATGATTTATCAAAGCCTCTTGGCAATGTCTTTCAGGTAAACTGCAATTCCAATAAAAAACATTGTTGAAACAATTTCTGTCCAAATCTTCTGATCAGCCTCTGGCATAAGCTGTTTTATTCTAGCCTGCTTTTTAATTGCCTGATGAACAGAATTTGTGTTGAGAAGACACAGACGACTATGCTTTGATTTGATTTCAGGAATTCTGAGGTAGTTTCAGTTTGGGCCCAGGGAGTTTTACTGTTCTCTGATTCATGCTTTAGGAAATGCTTTATGAATTTTTTTTTTTTTTTAACATTTTCAGGTTATAGTGATTTAATATCTGCCATTCAGAATAATGCAAAATTTATCTCTTATTTCATTGGCCAAAATCTTATTTAAAGATTTCCATTTGATTGATTGAGATCAAAACAGATTAACTGGAAAAGAAAAAGAAAAGGAAAAAAATACATTAACTCTCCCCAAACTAAGATTGGTTCTATCCGGCGACTACTTTGAGGTCTGAGAGCATAAGGAACCTCTGCTTTGTGTCTTTCTTAGTCATCAGGAACAATATTTCTAGGTAGAGATGGGGAGCCTGGTAAATGTAACCCTCTGCCCCTAGGGAACTCATTTTTCCCTTCAGCCCTTGCTCCTTTGGGACATGGACATGTCCTGGGCTAGACCAGACCAGGGCTCTAACATACCCGAGCAAAGGCATTTTCAGTGAATAATGCAGAGATAATAGCTCCAAGGTTCTGCTTATTTTGCCCGTATGGATTTGGGGGAGGAAAGAGGAGCATCCTAATAGGTTAAGATGAGCACTTGTTTTTATGTTTTCCTGGGAGATGTGCCTATAGAGAGGACTGATTGATCCTTTAAAAAGAGCAATTTAGATGAAGTATTAGGGAAAACTTTCAGATGTAGATACTGGACTGCCTCCCCCATCCAGTGGAGTTTTCCTAGGAGGAGGACACACAGTTCAAGGCTGCCTGGGGTTGGGAAGATAAACTATATCACAATTCAAGTTTGCTTTTGGCTGTAGAGTTCTGTAACTTCTTTCTGGATATGGTTTCTATTTTGGGAGTAACAGAATGACTTGATTTCAAAGACAGGAAAACTGTGTGATTGGACCTCTGGGGCAGGCTTTTTTTTCCATTTTCTCTTAAAAATTATTTTATGAAGGAACCTTGCATTATAACATCCTATAGATTTAAGGCGCGCATCATCCTAAATCAGCATCTGTGTATAATACATTCAGTTCACCACCAACATTCGATTTCTTTCCTTCAGCATGTAATTGACCCCTTTGGCCTGATTTGCTCACCCTCCTACCCTTCCCTTCTGATAATCACAAATTTGGTCCTATAGACAAAAAGTCCATTTTTATTTGATTGACCTCACTTGTTTGTTTGGTTTCTCTATACATCACAAATGAGTGCCATCATATAGTGTTTATCTTTCTTTTTCTGACTTACTTCACTAAGAATAATTCTCTCTAAGTCCATTCATGGGGACAGGAATTTTTAACCTGTGATTCCTGGCCTCTAATCAATGAGCATTAGAGGCCTATGGACTGCTTGAAATTGCTTGTAAAATTGTGTTTTCTTGGATATTTAGAGGAGAACATTCCTAGCCACCATCAACTTTACAAGGGAGTCCATGATTCAAAAACAAAAACAAAATCAATAAAGAATCATTCCTCCAAGGGAAGAGTTGGTTCAGTGAGGATGTTTTGCTGACTGATCCTTGCTATTTCTTTTCCAAGCTTAGCAGTGTGGTGAGAAGATGAGGAAGATGAATAGGACAGAGGGCAGAGTCCTCTTCACTGAGGGAGGGGTGAACTACTGAGATGGAAATGCAGGGTGGCTCCACCTTTATTCATTCATTCATTTCTTCATCAAATATCCATTTGAGCACCTACTACTTGCCAGGCACTATTCCTGGCATCACAGATAAAGCAAAGAACAAAACAGATAGATTCCTGCCCCTGTAAGATATAGCTTTGGGATAGATAAGAAATAACAAACACAACAGGAGTATGCTACGTAGTGGAGCCAGATAGTGGGGGACATACCATGGTGGGGGTGGGAGAATGGGCTGGTGAAGATGGGCAATTTGTGCTATGACATAGGTAAATTTCTAAGAGAAAGTTATTTAACCAAAAACTGGAAGGAGGTGAAGGAGTGCGTTTTGAAGATGTTTTAGATGTGGGTGCACAGGGTTCATCTAAAGATGAGAGAGTGAGAGAATGTTGATGAGCAGCAGAAAGACCAGCAGGGCTGGAAGGGAGGGAAAACAGGGGTGCAGAAGTAGAAGAGAGAACTGGGGAAAGGGAGGCAGACCAGGTGGAGCCTGATGGTCCCTTCTAAGAACTTTGGCTTTCACTCTGAGTGAAATGGACAATCACTGGAAGGCTTGGAGGAGAGATGGTAAGCCAGCTGACTTACATTTGAATAGGATCAGTGTGGCAGCTATGTGGAGGACAGATCGTCAGGGGCAAAGGTAGGAACAGGACCCGTAGGAAGTGATCAGGTGAGATAATGTTGGTTTAGACCTGGCTGACAAAGTAGAAGTGGTAAGAAGAGGATTCTAGATACATTTTGAGGGAAGAGTCAATAGGATCTCTTTAGGGATTGGGTGTGGGGTGCGTATCAACACTCCTCAGCGCCTCCTCTTCCATGCCTCCTCGTCACCCAGTGCTGAGTAGACGTCATCTCAGCCCGCTCTGCTCCAGTTGGCATAGAAGGATAGTGTCCACTGTACCAGTCACCAGCTACATGAGGCTACTGAGCACTGACATGCAGCCAGTCTGCCACATTGAGATGTCCTGTAAGTGTGAAAACACAGTGGACTTGGAAGACTTCATGTTAAAAAAAACGAATGTAAAGTATTTGGTAATTTAAAAATGTTGATTACATGTTAAAAAGATAATATTTTGTTAGATGAGAGTAAAGAGTATGTATTATTGAAATTAATTTCATATTTTTTCTTAATGCTATGTATTAAAAGTTTCACATCATATCTGTAGCTCATATTACATTTAATATTTTAATTAGACAGTCCTGGACTAGAAGACGTTTGAGACACAAATGGTTACATTTGAATCAAGAGTCTCTCTGGACTCATTCTTTGGAAAGGAAGCTGATTTGAAACTCCTGCCCCAGAGTAATAAAGGGTCATACGTTTCCAAAATATTTGTTCAAGAGAAACTCACATGCTCCTTTTTTGAAAGAAAGAAGTCATTTGCTCATGTGCAGAAACCCTGAGTTTGGTCCATCCAAACCTTAACAAGTAGGGATGGGACATGGTCTGTAAACGCCCTTGGGAGGTCACTGCTCCACGCAGCTGGAAGTGGAGTCTGGCGACTGCGTGGCCTCTGAGCCTCTTTCCTGAGCATGGGAGCTGTGCATTTCTCAATGGTTTTTCAATTTATTTTGGGGCTTAGAGAGACCTTGCACATATACTCTTCTAATTTAGAGAGGGTGATACTGAATTCTGTAGTTAGTGAAGATAGTTTTAGACCACTGAGTCAGAACCTCCAGTAAGGAGACTGGGCATTCACATTTTTATCAAGCTTCACAGGTGATTTTTATGTTCCTGAAATTAGAGAACCATCACAGAGAAATGGTAACAGGATTATTTTTAGCAGCTCCCTTCTTTCAATCTGTTTTACGCTTAGCAGCTTTATTTCTTTCTAACATGCCCTAAATTATTATGTGTGTGTGCGTGTGTGTGTGTGTGTGAGAGAGAGAGAGAGAGAGAGAGCGAGAGAGAGAGAGAGAGAGAGAGAGAGAGAGAGAGACCTAACAATAGAAGATCAATACAGAGTGACCATAACAATAAAAACTTCAGCCTATTTTCATTGCCTGGGAGGAAAATTCCACCCTGAGTCATGGGCAGGCAGTTCTGGGCAGCTCCCACCTCACAAGCTCAGACGCTTCAGGCTTCTCCTACTGCTCTTGACTGCCTGCCTAGGACTGCCCAGGGTGCAGAGGCAAAGACTGGCTTTCATGTCATTCACTTAGGGTATCCCTTTTAATGTTCTTGTTTCTGTCCACACCCCTACTATGCCCCAAGTTCGGCCCATTTCTTTCCGATTCTTTGCTTTCCCACCTGAAACATCTTTGAGGAATAGCAAACTGTCCCCTCTCTGAGTGTGGGCACAGGAAATTTAATCCCAAACCCATGTCCTTCAAACAGCTGGGATGGACCACAGCCAATAGAATACAACAAAACGTGAAGGCATTTCTCCCGGCCCTGCCCAAACAATTCCTTGTTGCTTCCTTCAGATCACAGATTCTTTGGGGGACATATGATTTTACTTTCTATAGTGAAATGAACCCATGGAGACACATCCCTCAAACTAGTTTGTTTAACTGGATGGCAATTTCTAAGAAATGTAATATGTAGGTATCCATGAAGGTCTTTTTCACTTACCATGAGTCTGGAGTTCTAACTACTGCTTCCATTCTGCTCACTGAAAATGATGTGTTTTTCCTGTGGTCTGAGTGTGGCTTGAGAACAGGAACCCAGCTCCCTGGGCCCTAGGAGAGGGAAGGATGCTCCCACTGGAGCTGGGGTGGGTCCGGTGGATGAGGGTCAGAAGTGGGTGGGAAGGAGGCACACTCTTGGCTCAAGCCAAGAAAATGACTCCAGTACTCTACTAACTGGACCATTCTCTATCTTATGTAAGAGGAGCTGGCAATCGGAGTCTTCACCATGAGAGACACAGGACAGGGCTCTTTGGGATCCTGAAGTTGTTCACCAGATGAGAGTTTGTAGATGGGATATAGTCTACATTCTGGTTCTTTCCACTGTAACCTTTCCATCAGCCATCTCAAAACCGGTACATGAAGCATTTCACATTATGTGAGATTATCCTGCTTTTTAATATTTCTGACAGGTGTCCTGTGGGTCCTTCTGGAGTGGCAATCTGTCCCTGTCTTCTGTTGTGCAAATGTGCTCACCCTAGTTTTGTTGTCAGGGAGAGGCTCTGAGATGAAAGATGTCGATCCTAACCAAGCTCTTCTGTCACTAGCGTATTAAAAATACTGGGAAGCACCCAGGAGGGGCAGACAGGCTACAGAGCTTGCCCCTGGTTACAAACCACATGCTTCTTTCATGCTTTGACTTGCACTGTTTGGCAGTTGCGTTGCTTTTCCATAGTCTCCCCCGGTCCCTGTTGCTGCAGCTGAGACAGTGTTCATTTGTATTTCTGAGCTCTCTGACTTTTCATATTCGACCTTTGCTAAGACAGAAAGCATTTGAGAATGCTGGGCTGTGAGGAGGTGAGATGGATGGCTCGGGAGCTACGTCACTAGAGTGGTTTCTGAGCTGCAGCATCTGTATTGGGTTATCTTGTAAAGATGATACCAAATTTAAATTGTGTAAGATTCGGTTGTTTCGCAGAGCCAAACCATTTTATTTTTGACCTTTGATGGCTAAAGCAGGATTTTTAAGACTTGTGGAAGAGCATGAAGGTTGGAAAGAGACAAGGATGCGTTGGCAGATCACCAGAGCATGGAGTTAATTATGTCTCTTGTACAAACCTGTCAATATTTTTCTTCTTACATTAAAACCGCACTCTCTTCTGCAGCTGTATTGATGGTATTAACCCGTTGTGACCTTTAAGAGAAGGAGGCACAGTTTTACTTGGGGCGGGGGTGGGGGGGAGGAATACAAATGCAAAATAAACAGGGCTAGATGACAAGCTGGGTCTCACACACAAATCATTTTGAAAAATCTCACTGAACGGGAGATTGGTGAGAAGACAAGGCATTTCTGACTCATCACTGTTTTCCCAGGCTCACAGCTTGCCTTGATTTATGATCTATCCACTCTCAAGGCTGAAGGAACCGTTTAATTCCTGGTCCAATTCCCTCTGCCCCGAGTCTTTGCCCCTTCATACCCTCAGCAAATGGAGGATTTGCTTGGCCGCACCGGACCTGGGAGCCTCGGCGCCTGAGAGCTGCTCTTCACATTGAGAGGAAATCTGTATTCTTGTAACTTCCAACCTTTGGGACTGGTCTCTCAGGGTTTTGAGAACATCGGGGATTACTCATGTCTGGTGGCCTGTGACAATCAGTCAGGCCACACTGGGTGACCTTCTTACTTCTTGGGCTCCCAAGAGGATGTGTCAGCTCCTTGGTCCTAAGCATTGAACACATTAGTGTCCACAATGGGTGCCTTCCCTACAGCCGATGTTAGAATCCTCTCTGTCCCAGCTCTTCTAGTGGCCCTGCAGCATCAGCACCCCCAGAGTTTGTTAGACATGAAGCATCTGGAGTCCCACCCTAACCTACTGCCTCAGAATTATATTTCAGCAAGATCCATCATGCAGATAAATCATCTGCACAGCCTCACTTGCCTGTGTCCCTCATGAAGAGCCCGCAGACTCTGCCTATGTCCGATTTGGGGGCGGTCCCAGAATGGTGGTAATATAGCACCGCTGGGATCCGGGGACCCTGCTCAGGAAAGCTGGACTTCCACAGTGGAGGCAGGGCTTTCAAGGAAGACACCTTGAAAGACCACAGAGACATCAGGTGAGCGTTTTGAAGATGTCCCCATGAGGAGGTGACCCTGGGAAGGACCCCTCAAGCCTGGGAGCCACAAGCTTCAGGAAACTTCCCATCAGTCCTTCCTCTGGCTGACTTGCTGGGAAAGGAGCCAGCTCAATAACTAAGAGAACTGTTGATTCTGGAGCCTTTGTAAATTCCCCAAATTTGTTGCTATTATTCTTAGTCTCTATTTACTCTGATACTTGGTTTCGATAATGATTGATAGCTGTGAAACCACATGAGGGGCTTCCTTCCCAAAGATGGCCAGGACCTAGCAAGTCCATCCATCACTCACAGCTAAGCTTACAAAGAGAGGAGCCCCTCGGGCAGAAAAGATGGTGTCAGTGTGCCGAAAGAAAACAGGGAATCGGGAGCTGAAAAAAAAAAAAAAAGGGAACCTGGAGGCCTGAGGGTGGCCACAGGCCAACCATCACTTCGGGGTTTAAATGGCAGGAGAACCACGTGGCTGGCATTCCGGCTCCCATCTCGAGAGACTAGTGAGTTGTGGTTCAGCACGCAGCATGAGGTGCTGTGCAGAAACAGAAACACAGTTGTGGAGAGTCATGTAAGCGTGACAAAACACTTACCCTCTCCTGGTCTCGTGTTCCCGTCTGTGAAGCCCCGACCGTAAAACGTCTATTCTAGAGGCCAGTGAGGGTAATGAGGACATTTGTGATGGACATTCTATCTTCTTCCTTTCCAGCTGTTTCATGTTTCTAAAGAGATTTTAGAACCCCATGTCCTCCACAGTGACGTTAGGAAAGGGCAGGCCTGAGCCAACTGGGCTCTCTCCTATTTGGATGCGAACTTGGAAACATGCAATTCTATGACATTCCTTGAATGGTGCCTGCAAAGTGGAGGACAGAAAGACAGACAGGACCTTGGGATTTGGCTGAAAATGTTGAGTATCTACAGGAGCCAAAGCTGAAGACTGCTGATCTCTGGACTCTTAGTTATGTGCCCTGGTACATTTTCTTATTCAGCTCCCCTGGAAAAGAGTTTTCTGATACTTACAGCTAGAAATATCCATACTGGCATAATGTATGTAAAGTGCTTAGCATAATACGGGGCACATAATAAGCTCCTGAAGAATTTTAGCTCTTAGTTATTATTAGTAATACAGACAGTGCGTAAGAACCACGCAGACCATTGCTAGAAGTAGCATCAGTCCAAAAGGGGTACAAAGAATAAGACATCACTTTATAGGAGGGTGAAAACAATATACAGTTGTTTTATTTAATTGTAACCAGGCAAGAGAGCTCCTTTTCCTTAAGCATACTGCCTCCCTCCCACTCCCCACCCCACCGGATCTCACATTTCACTTACAGGAAAATCACTGTGAAAACTAGCTGATTGCAAGGATTTAGTGAAGGTTGATCAGCAGTAATTCCCCAAGCAGTCATGCCCTGGCCTCAGTATAGGCCTCTCTCCCTCTCTTGGATTTGATATTTTTGCAATAGAAAGATTGCTTGCATGCCAGCCAGAGGACGAGAGCCTGGATCAAATGATATCTTTCTGTTTGCTTCTATCCATTTTAAAAAGCTTTTTAAAACAGAAAAACAGAACAAAACAACAAGCAATCCTGTTGCTATGTTTACACCATTCAATAAAATAAAAATAACAGAAAATAGCTTGAGATTCTTACCCCAATCTCTTCTTTTACTGATGAAGGTGAATATGAATGGGTTTGATTCATATTTTAAAGTCACTTTTAATCATGAATCCACGAGGAGGCTATTCTTTTATCTGCCCTTTAAAAACGTATATACATAGTATGTTGTGATATTTTTCTAAAACTTACTCTTTTCATTGAGCATTATGTTTTTTAATGTATCTATCTCGGTATCTGCAGATCGAGTTTGTTGCTTTTATTCAGCATACCGTTTCAATATATACTTGCAAGAGTTGTTTTTATCTGTTACCTTGTTAATGGACACTTGGTTATTTTCAATTTTTTGCCATCATAACTACGGTAGCAATAAATATCTTTGTGAATGATCCACATCTTTAGATCTCTTTTGCACCAAAATCTATAGCTCAAAGCCTAATGCATAAACATTTAACTCATAACACATATTTATTAACCCTAGTTGGTACTGGAGTAAATAACTGTTTGAATCAGAGGATCTTAATTAACATCCCCAGGCTTATACAGGGATAAGGTCTAATTGCTTAAGGAATTGTCAGTGCAGTTAGGAGTGTGTGTGTGTGTGTGTGTGTGTGTGTGTGTGTGTGTGTGTGTGTGCATGCATGTGAGAGCGCACACATGAAAACATAGTTAATAATGCAAGGCAAGATATTCTAAGTATCATATTAGAAGAATTATTTGTGTTAGGAGAACCTGGAAGAGATGAGTTGGAAGTAAGGTGATCAGGGGGCAGAATGTCATTCTTAATCTAGAAGGATGAGTAGAATTTCAACTGACCAAGTAGGGAGGACATTTAAAGCAGTGTTAATGAATGAAGAAAGGTAAAGAGATGGGAAGTACTATAAAGTCTAGGCTTCAGGTGAAGGAAGATACTAGAACTCTAGTCCACTCTCTCTACTCTAAAAGGAGTTAAAAATCCAATTGGTCAGATTCAAGGCAATGATAGGACCATGCTTTGGGGGAAGGCAAGAATATTGGAATTTTTAAAGGAAGAGCACGTTGGTGTGGCACTCTCTTCCACCTCTTCCCTCCGTGGGGCTAGATTGAAAGGCCAGGGTTCACTTTGACTTGGGAGGAACCATCTTGCTGGTTTTCATTTGTTTGGTCATGACTATTTTGATTTCTCTGCCTCAATCACATTAGGTTAGTGGCTTGTGCTAAGCTTGAAGTTTTGGGTTTAAAGGATGAAGAAATCCTTTACAGACCTTTTCCCTTGACCCCTATTGCACCCCAGTTTACCTGTCCGTGCAGTTAATTAGGTGAACAAGCTGAGAGAAATTTTGTGTATAAAATGAAAGAAATTGATTTAAAAGGGTTTATTTTGGGTCATATTGTGGTGGGCATTGATTGCCAGACTTTGGAGTTTTGAATATTACTCAAGGAAAGTTAGGTGCCACTGAAGTTTTTTGAGTAATAGTACAGGATAATAGGATATTCTAAGACCAGCCTGAATTAGAGAGAACAGCTGTGAAAGAAATTCAAATGTCTGATGATCCGAAATCTCATTTCTAAAGTGGCAGTGGAACTAGGGGGAAAAAAAAGAAAGTGCCTCTGAGAAGTTTCAAGACCTATTGAAGAGGATGAAAAAAAATGTGATTCAGTTTGTTTTAGTCTAGACAGATAATTAACACACAAAATTGAGGAGAGCTTGGATTTATTGTTGTTCAAACTGAACCACTCATATTTCAGGTATTTCAATACTGTTCATTGACATTTGACTGTAAGAAATGTGAGTCCCAGACTCAGAAGAAAGGGGAGACCTAGGGTAATACTGAAAAAAATGTCTGCAGTGTCATCTAGTCTTTTTACATATTCCACAGAAATTGTTTACATTTATTGGGTGTGGACCATATGTTGATTAGTCAGCATTCTAAGCCCTGTGTGTTGATTCATTTAATCCTTTCTGCAATCCTTTGAGGTCAGTACCATTATTACTACAATTTTGCAAATGAAGAAACTAAAAACTCAGAGAGTATTAACTACTTAGGCCAAGTCTCAAAGCTCTAAGGTAAAGCATTGATTAGGGACACAACTTACGTAGTGGGACCTGAGAATCTGCTCCTAACTACACTCCACTTACTACTCAGAGAGCCTTGTAAATTGCACCCAACATGGTTAAAACTGCTGGACAATTCACTGCTACTAAATATCACAGTCTTTCTGGATGATATTAGAAAGCAAGAAAGCAAAAAGCCTTAAAATGGCTTTAAAGATTATTCAAAGAAAATGATCTCTTCTTTTGATCAGAGTAGGTAGTAAGTAGTTGGAAAAGGTTAACAGAAGTTATTTTGTAGGTATTCTTTACTTTTCTTGAAATAGTGATTACATCCTGCAGGCCTGGGCTGGGTAAGATGGTGCCTTAACGTGTGCCCCATACATCTGCATGTTTCTGCCAAGTTCTGTTTATGTGCCTGTTAGATTGCAAGGCTCTACAGGGTGGGGCAATTCCTGGCATCCTTTTAGGAACTTAGTCATATTTTACTGGATGAAGGAATAAATTAATAATTTACCACTTACACATGTGCTATGGGCAATCCCAAGTCCTGGATGTATGTCAACTGATGGTATCCAAGGTGAATTCTGAAGGATGAATTCGAGCTAGCTGCGGAGTGAGGGGGAAGGGTTTCTAGTTTATGCCAGGGAGAATATGGCAGTCAGGGAGCTGCCAGCAGCTAGCGTGGCTGGAGGAAAACATACCAGAAATGTTGCAGGCCATATTAAAAGTACCATGTGCCTCAGAAGGAATTTGGATTTTGTTCTGAAGACAATGAAAGCCATTGTAGATTTTCACTTTTTTTCCTATTAATTATTTTCTTTTCCAGACTGATAAAAATTGAGAAAGAGGATACATATGGTAATGCACACAAATCAGAAGTTAAGATGATCATCCCTCTGGTTCCCCAGGACAGGACTTTTATTGAAAACACTACCATTCCAGGTAATCCAGAACAAGTTGTCATTCTATCTGAAGTGTGCTACTCAGTTTTACATGCTTATCCATACTGAACCCACCTCCCCGACCAAGCCCCAGAAAGCCTCTTCATGCCTCTTATCAGTCAATCCCCCCTCTCCTAAAGTAACCACTATTCTAAAATGTCTACCACAGATTAATTTTGCCTCATTTTGAACTTATATAAATGGAAATAAACAGTGTATTCTCTTTTTGAGTATAGCTTTTTTCATTCAACTTTATATCTGTGAGTTTCATCCCTCTTTCTGCTATGGTTTGCTCCTTTCCACTGCTGTGCAAGATTCCATTGTTAAGTGCTTATCTTAACTCATTTATCCATTTACCTGATAACAGCATTTGGATTGAGTCCAGATTTTGGCAATTATGAATAAAATTGCTGTGAATATTCTTGTATACATCCTCGTGGACATAGGCACTGTCCGTTGGGTAAATACCCAGGAGCAAAATTAGCGTGATAGGCTATGTAGAAGTCTGACATTAGGGGCAGTTGCCAAACTGTTTCCCGAAGTAGTAGTTCCACTTTACACTTCCAGCAACCATTTGAAAAGCTTTTGTTTCTCCATATTTTCATCAACACTTGGTATTATCTGTCTTTTTAATTTTAGCCATTCTCATGGGTGTGAAGTCGTATCTGTGGTTTTCATTCGTGTTTCCCAGAAGCTAATGATGTGGAAAATATTTTTTATCGGACATTCGTATATATTTTGCTAAATGTTCAAGACTTTTGCCCATTCATAAATTGGATTGCTCGCTGTTTATTTTTATTTACCTAATTTGGACACAAATCCTTTGTGAGATACATGCACAAGTTATTTTTTCCTGGTCTGTGACTTGCTTTTTCACTTTCTAAATAATTCTTGTGAAGAACAAAAGGCAAAGTTTTAGTTTTGAGATATAATTAATCCATTTTTCCCTCTGTGAGTGTATTGTGTCTTGTTGACAAAATAATTGCTTAACCTATAGATGAAAATATATTAATTTCCCGCTGGAAGTTTTATGTTTTATCTTTTGTATTTATATTTATGATCTGTTTCAAACAAATTTTTGTTATGGTATATAATAGGGGTTGAGATTAGTCCCTTCCTCCATCATAGATATCATATTGTTCTAACACAATGTATTGGAATTCCCATTGGAACTTCTGTCAAAATCAATCGATTGAATATGGTCACCCTGGGCTCACATGAGAGGGTAGCTGGGAGAGGGCTAGTGTGTGACTGGTCTGCTTCCCAGGAGAAAGTCCTGTAGACAGACCAAAACGGTAGAGTCTTTAAACATGGTCTTCCTTGTCTATTCTTGGCCTCTACATGGCATTCCAAATCTCTCTTCTCTCTGCCAGAGTCCAGCAAAATGGTTGTCAGGAAAAAAAAAATTTCTGATCTAGGGCAAATTTAAGTCAATATATTCCCTCTCCCAGAGTCATTTGTATTGAAAGTCTTAGCTCTGATTACAATATAAAAGTCATTTAACCTTCTAAAGGGCTGACACCCATCAGCCCTCAGATATGAGAGAAATTTTAACCTGAGTCTCTTCTGGATCTCGAAATTTTCATATCCAATTCTAGTCTTTCTCAGAAGAGGAATAGCAGACTGATTCTAAGATTTGACAGGTCAAGTTGGAAACCTCTCACTTACCTTTAATAGTGCCTGCAATTTTCGCTATTTGTTTCTTCAGATTTAATTATTTCCCAGGACAGGAGCAAAGCAGACAAGAGGGTACAAGAGACAATCATATTCATTCTTACATCATAGTTACATCTCAGACTTGGATAGGACTCAGAACAAGCTTGGTTTGATGTTCAGAAAAGGAAAGAAGCACAATATGATGAGAAAAGGCTTAAATTAGTAGCTAAATGTATTTATCTTTTATATCTTCATCGAAAAAATGCCAGCTATTTTTTCACAGGGTGATGAGAGACTCAAAAGAGAGTTCACATGATAGAATTCTTAAAATTTTAATTCCTATAGAAATGTAAGTTCTTATAATATTTGAATTTTCAAGATGCAACTCCTTCCTCCTGGTGATTGGTCCCTCTGAGGCACTGGGCCTGCAATTCAGGTTACCGACACTAGAGGGCTGAGGTTGTCTATTAATCTGTACAGACCAAGCTTGTACACTTCCTTTGGCACTCCAAGCTGATGTCCAGTAGCAATTACTTAGAATTTTCCTTGCATGTTTGAACTCAGACTTGGATAATGACCCCTTCACAATACATCTGAACTTCATTTGCTCTACATCAGGACCTGGAGCTGACTCTGTTCTTTTTAGAGCCTTCTAATCTCTGAAAGTGGTAAAGGAACCCAAGACTAAAAATGTCTTTAATAAATCAAATCATGGACTCTCCCTGATGTCATGTTGATAAACTGAGTTTCTACATATTCTGAAAATGAGGCTACTGGTTCTATCTTTCTCTTGGTGTCACAAAATCAGATTTTTTTTGTCTTAGGTGAACATGTAATATGCTAGTTTCTTTAAGCTTTATTTAGTGCGCCCTAAAGGGTCCAGTCTGCAGTGCTTAGTCCTAAAATGCAGCATCACAGGTCACTCCATCCTCTTTATAAACATATCAAAATTTGAGTCTCATTTTAGAAGAAATAATGTGTTATGTATTAAGACTTGAAACGCATCTCTCATAGAATTTGACTCTAGTGGTAGAAAATGAAGAACAACTTTCAAACCAATTGACTGAATACAGGACTCAAAAATAACTTGAGTGTGACCAGAGTCACAGGCCAGATCTCAACACAACAACACATGTGGGAGGCATTTTAACTACTTCTTTCTCTGAGTTCAGCATCACCATGGGTACTTAGATAATTTGGTGATCTTTTGATCTAACCTCCATTTTCTTTTTTTCTTTTTGTTACACTGTCTCCGGAGAGTAGGGGGTTGGGTGCCATTTTCCCTATGTTCTCATTCCTGTCTGAATGCTAAAGGCTCCTGGGGCTTGATCCAAGACTTAACTCATGTTAGAATGGCAACCAGACCTTAATCTTCTAAAAGATGTCCTGTGGGTCATGAGCTGAATAGAAAACTTGAATTTATGGGACTAAGGTCTAGGAATGCTCTACCTGTGCTCCTAGATTTCCTTTTATTTTTTCTCTTTCTTTCTTTCTTTTTTTTTTTTTTCTCTTTTTTCTTTTAAAGGAAAGGTACAGGCAAGGTGCAAGTGAACAAGCAGGCAGGTAAGAGAGGAGGAAGGAACATTCATTTATTTAGTTGTTCATCCTGGCTGTTCTTCCTGGCCCCAGGTCACAAACTCAAGTCCTTGGGATGTCTGCAGACTATATCCAGTGGCCTTGCCCACTAGGCCACCAGCGTGTACCAGCTTCTAGATTCCTGATGCCAGTCTGTAGACCAGAGGTAGAGATTCTTTTCAGAGGAGAAAATGATGTAGCGCTTTGCCCCCATTTTCTTTCAAGATAGGCAAACCCCAAAGTTATCTGCATTTGGCTCCAGATTCTATGTTGCTTAAATGAAACTCTTCAAGTCTCTTTCTATAACTTCCAGAGAGGCTCTCCTGAAGAATCAGATCCAGAGTGGACAGAGAGTGAGGGAAGACTAACTGTCCCCAGTAGAGCAGCCACCAAATATAGCCCAACTGCTGTAGGGTCACTTTCTGGGCAAGTAACCAGTAATAATAATAGATGCTGAAAAAAGTACATGAAAGCCTCATCATATATGGTAACTTAATAAAGTCCTGGAACTCAGGAACTTAAAAGAATGCTAAATGATGCTGGAGAAAAAGAGAAAACATCACCAGAGGCAGAGGGATAAGAGCTTTTAGGGTTTAAAGGGACAAAAGTGGCAGAAATTGCCCATTTATTAATTTGTTTTTTTTGTTTGCACATATCTTAAGGCACGTATGTATCTCGTTTTCTAAAAAGAATTGACTCACTCATTCATTCTAATATTTGTTGACCACCTGCAGTGTTCCAGACCCTGTGAGTAAAACCATACACACACACACACACGCTTCCCTCAGTCAGTTTACAGTCTAATGGTGCAATCAAATATAATGACCAAATCCCACAAACAGCCAATGATTATAAATTGTGGTAAGTGCAATGCAGAAAAAGCAGAAATACATGAAGGAATAGCATGCAGGAGTCAGTGCACACCAGTTAGTGAGAGGTTATTGCTAAATTTCCGGAAGTGTTGAGTAGGATGTTAAATTCAGCCACTATTCAAAATTAAATAACATAAGGTATTAAGTAACAAGTTAAAAATAAGATTGTGCAAATTTAAAATTAATAATTTCTGATTTATTTTACATTTTACTATTATCTATGCTCTTGAAGTTATTTGTATCTTTTGTGTCTGCTCTAGAATGTACTCTAGAATGATGCACTGTTGTATCTCTTTCCAACTCTGTCCAGTGACATTATATTGGTAAATTGAAATTAACATTGATGGGGCTATTATACCACAGAAATGGGCAAACGCTATAAGTCAATTACCTTTTATCTCCGAGAGAGCACAGCACTTCATGAGACCATAAAATGGAGAGGGATAATCTAACCTGGAGGGGGTATGGAGAGATAGGGAAGATATAGCAGGTGTCACCAGCGCTTTACCTCTGCTTTTTCTTAGCTTTACATGTAATATACAACCACTGTTTTCTTTATGGTGGCAAATCATTCACCTAAAAACCACACATCCTGACCTCCCTTGGGGCTGGAGTCACCTGACCCAGTTGTGGCCAATGAGATGGAAGTAGAAATCAACTGCGGATTTCTGGGAAAAGTCTTGCTTCTTGATGTGAGGCCCTCCTCTTGTTATTTTTTGTTCCTTCTTCCCTCCTGGAATGATGCCTGGAGGTGGAGCAGCCGTCATATGATCATGGAGGGGCCATGAGGATGAAGCAGATAGAAAAGCTGGGAGAAGTAGGACATGGATGATATTGTGTAATGGCTGCCCACCTCTAAACTCCTTAGGTAAAAAGAAATGACCCTCATTTGGTTAAACTTCTTAGTTGGGCATCTTTACAGACAGGCAGACACATATAGTCTCTTACAATGACAAACAGACATTAAGAAGTGATGTTTGAGCTGATTTGATGAGGAAAGACTGGCGTTAAACATCAGTTAAATGGAACTGTGTGCCAGGTAAGGAGGTTTGCTCTGCTGCACAGTTTTCAGATGTGCACCCCCAGAATTCTTCATCTCTCCCTGCTGTAAGTGCCTGGTGTTTGCCCGGTGATGGGAGTCAGATGAAGTTGCTAAGGCAATAGCAGTTTTGTTTTGTCCTTGGGGGAATCGCCTCATGGGCTGATTGGCGGTGGCGGGTTGCTTGTACAGCAAGCTGGAAGGCGATCCTGGCTGTAATCAGCCAGCCTGGTCCCACAAGAAGCAACCATTTGTCTTCCTTCCTGTTCTGTCCACCACCATTTTCAACTCTTATTTCCAAATTTTCAGCCCGGGAGAGGGAAACTAGCCCGCCCTTTCCTGTTTGCCACAAAGCTGCCTTCCCAGGGAGAGGCCTTTTGAATTCAAGTTACCAAAAAATTCCACATATTGAAGGGAAAAAAAAAGCTTTTAATCAGTTGCTAGGGTTTGTGTACGCTGCTTATAGAGCTTTCCTAGGGAAGAGATTCGTCTCTATAGAAACTGCCACGTCACAGGGGCCCAATGCAGCAGCTCAGAGACAGGCTGACTCCTCCAGAATAGGTTTCCTGGAAGAGCCTCTCACCGAAGAGTGTGCCTGGGGACTAGGCTGAGAGCACCCTGCAGCCATTGGCTTTAAATATTTTCAGTCTCTCTCTATCTCTCTGTGTCTCTCTCTGTCTCTCTGTCTGTCTCTGTCTGTCTCTGTCTCTGTCTCTGTCTGTCTGTCTGTCTGTCTGTCTCTCTCTCTCTCTCTCTCTCTCTCTCTCTCTCTCTCTCTCTCCTCCCTTTGTATTGCTAATAGAAGGCAATGGTAGTAACACAGAACATTATAACCACTTTTCTTATCCGTGGAAAGACTGGGTTCCTACCGTGTGTGCACATATGTATACACACACACACACGCACGCACACACACACACACACACACACACACACACACACAGTTCCAATCAGAAAAGTGACCGTGTAGAGGGTGCTGATTTGATGGAACACTCAGGAATCTCATCTTGTTAATAGAGACTCAAGGCTAACTCAGGCAGGTGTCTCAAAAGCCGTGAGTCAACCAAATGCAAGTTCACACAGAGGGCTTTTAGGTTGGGGAGGACCCACTTCCTCACGGTGGAGAGGACTATGAGGTCATCTAGACACTTTTCCTCTTACACTAAAATACCAGTAGTCCTTGCCTTATAAATAGGTGCTCCTAGAGTTTATTGTCCAGAACAGGACATCTATGACAGGTGTGCTTGATATTATACTGAGACAACAGCTATAGTTCAGGAGTGTCTGGGCAAACTAGGACTTTGACCACATCAGTTAATACTTAGAAACACTGGATTTACAAGCAATGCACATCAGAAAACGATCTCCTGCTCCATGTTCTTTCTTGGTGGCTCCACCAGCTCCTGAAAATTGACAAGTTGATAAAATGGGAATCTTTTGAAAAACACGTGGGTTCAGAGTAAAAGAAAAAGAATGATATTGTTGAAGGATTAGAAGATAGATTTTTAATAAAAAGCCTCATGTATATTTAATATTTCATACACATACGTCTGAGGATGAATGCCTACCAGAGTCACCTGAGGGGCCTGTCTACATACACCACCACCAGCATATGTTTTCTCAAATCGTAAGCCATGGCTTGTCTGATGTTCTTGGACTTTCTTTTCTTTTTTTTTAATTTAAATTTTTAGAGAGAGGCAGAAAACACCTTACTTTTTATTTAGTTATTCACACTGGCTGTTCCCCTGGCCCCAGGTCTTGAACCCAGGACCTTGGAGTGTATGTGGGACTGCTCCTAGAGTGTACTAGACCGCTAGGCCATCAGGGCACACCCAGGCATTCTTTTCATGTCTGGTTTTCCCTGCTCTCTTCATAGCCAGACTTTGATCTCCTGCAAAACCTCATGTTGACTTGATGAAGTGACTGTTATCACCCTGGGTCTGTGTGTGAGGGAAGCGCTAGGAGTGCAGGGTCTGGCTTCCTCATAGTATGTTATAAAACCCCAGAAAGCGAATGCCCCTCTGTTCTCCCTTTTTCATAAATTTGGCCTTTTTATGCCTGCTAGTTTTTATCAAGCAGACTTTAGCATCAGAAAATTGCTTCCTTTTTTTTTTTTTCTTCTTTGTATTCTTTTGAAGTATTAACAAAAGTCTTAGCTTAGGGGAAAATGACATCTTTATGTAGTTAAATCTTCAAACAGTTTTACCTTTCCAGTTTCTCTGTCTTCTTTTTTTCTAAAATACAAATTCTTAGACCACATCTCTGGACAATCCGATTTACTGCACTTGGGATGGGCACAAGCACCTTGGGGTACAGGAACACAGACGGAGGACAAACTTAGTTTACTTCACATCATCAGCTTACAGAGTATTTTACATTCTAGATTCTGCCTCAGTCTTGCATTTGGGAGGCAGCTATTTTCCCCAGATTGCAGGATTAACAATCCTTGGGAAAATAGCTTTATCCCTGTTGAACCCGGAAACTGGCCAAGTGTGTTGGAGTGGAGAGAGCTGGGGCCTGGGAGTTGGGACAAGGGTTAGGGATCTGACTCCTGCTCATGAGATCCATGAACTTGAAAAACTTTAGTTTCTCTGTCTTTTTTTCCCCCCATCATCTGTCACAAAAATTCATAATACTTCCTACACAGAAGGTTGTGAGGATCAACTGGAATTGCATGTCTAGGGCATTTAACAACTGTATAAGATCGACAAGCTGTAAAACATTGTGCAAAAGTGGGGTCATTTTTATCATTGTTTTTCTAATGGGAAATTATATTTTAAGTTATAGACCTCTGACCTGTAGCTTTTGAAATCCAACATGCCCTTACATTTGGTGTTCTTACAAACTGCCAGGATTCATGCTTCTGTTCCCCACATACTAAAGAAGGAAACCAATCTTGGTGAGATTCTCTAAAGATCAGCAAGAGAACATGACTACCTGGGCTCATGGTTGATTCTGTTTTGCTTGACTCACACTTGGGATTTCAGAGCAAGAGATGCTCAGTTTAATATTTTCCGTAGTGATATATTGACAGGGTGCTTTTTTATTTAAATGAAATTGCTAATGGAAAAGTAAGCTTCAAAAAATGGTACTCCTCCTTTCTCCCACTTATTAAACAATTCAATGAAAGAACCTCCAGTATTTGGCAATCCAAGTTTTGCCAACTTGGGGGCATATGAGGCTCAGTTCACGCTCTTTTGATGTTTAAGTATTTACGTGCCCGAGCAAGGGTACATTCAGTAATTTGAAGTAAATTAGAAGTGAATGAAAACTGAAATACCAGATATACCAAATTATAAGACTGCTTCATGGGCAATAGTCTAATGTATGGACTGATTCCATGGAATACCTTATAATGGAATCTTTCATAGATTGCTTTGAATGTGAGCAATTTCCTTTTAAAAGGAAGAGAGATATCCTCCTTTTCCACGCCCCTCTGACCTTACATCATAGGTTTCAGGGCAATTTACGTGGTATTTTAAAAGTATCTTTAAAGTTATTTTCACCCCTTCTTTCTCTTTCTAGTCCGCTCATGTGCTGTCTTTCTCTTCTTGAAAATAAAACAATTGACTTTATTTTGTTTTCTTAAAATGAGTCACCTTCACAACTATAAGTATTTACCTTTTTTTTTTTTTTTGAAGTCCTACCAATGCTATTGTGACAAAATCCACATTAAAACGTTCACATTGTTTCATCTGTTAACGCTAACCTTGGGAAATAGTCCCAAGATAACAACTAAAGAAGAAAAAACTACATGTTAAAAGATATTTATTGGAAAATATCCAATGAGAAAGTCAAGTAAACTTTTGCTGAATTGGTAAGAGACAAGCTCATGTAACAACTTTAAAGGAGAAAAGGGAAGACTTTGTAGAAACACTTTAAAATTGCTTATGATCAGTGAAAAGCAAAGAACACATAACAATATATATGTGATGATAATGATAACATCAAGATTAGGTAAGTGGAAAGGATCAGGAGAGAACAGAGTAGGGTTGCACTTCCTACAGAGCTACTTCAGCACAAAAATGCCTGATGTGGACACTGCTTTCACTGGGCAGCTTGCCTTCCTGCCTTCCCAGCCTATTTCAGAGTATTATAAGGAAAATTATTTTGCATTAATTAGCACTCTTTTTATTGGCTACAGGTTAGATGTGGACTTTTGACAACTTCCCAACTTACCAGTCCAACCACCCACTAAAAGAGACTCGTTGCATGTCTTCCTATCAACATTGCACTGATGGGATTAAATAAAGGTATTTTAATAATTTTTGAAAGTGGTGGCTTCATTTCCTTAACATAGGACCCCTTTTTTAGGACTGGGAGTAATAGATGAGTGAGGCATAACCCTTCTGCATTATGTGTTTACGTCCCTAAAATGCTTTTACTAAAATGTTCTCTTACTAAGATGTCATCAACACTGTTCCTGCATTTTGGCGAACACAGGAACTCAGAACCACAACACGAATTAAAAGCATGGACAGCCTGTACCAATTTGCTGGAGCTCAGAACCTAGTTTATGTGCTGACTCATAAATCTAACTTTCAAAAACCGATTTCAAATAGGAACCTACTTAATAATAAAACGGGACAGAAGCACTTGAATACTGAATGAAAGGCACAGATGCATTATTCGATTCAAGTTCCTACACTCAAATCAGAACTGTGTTTCCTAATTTGTGAATTCACATCTATCGCTATAGGTTAGGGGTTGGGATACAATGCTTACTGCCTCCCGGGTCAGTGTGTGTCTCAGTACTTTAAGTGAATAAACTCATTCACTTCACCCAATGACCCTCAAAGTGTAGCTGGGCTGCTGTCCTCATGGCGACAGATGTGTAAATCGAGGCCTAGAGAGGCCACACTATTTCTTAGAGCTGAACCAGGAGTCAAATTCAGACTGTCTGGTTCCAAGTGTGTGTTCCAACGACCACAGTGATGTCACCTGTGGCAAGTCCGTGTTCTTACTTCTGACCCCATGGCATCCTCACCCAGGTCTCCAGAGGAGAGTCCAGGCAGGATAACCCACAAGGCAAAGAACCAGAAGAACTAGAGTCTGGCCAACCCCTGCAAGACATTTTAGCTTCTGTGGGGCTCTGTTTTCTTGTTTTTATGCAAAATACTTGCCCACCTGGGCTCACAGGCTTGTTTTGGAGACAAATTTTGTGAAATTGTTTACTAAATTACAAACCTGCATGCATCAAGTACTATATTTTCCCAAGGTTAGAATTTCCAAATACCTAAGTTTCCATGAAAAGAGTGCCAAAATGTATCACAAGCCGTGTTCTCTTCTCTAAAGAATGTAAGGTTTTCTTCTTGATTCACTTTCAAGTTTTCTACAAAGAGCTACTTGCCACTCACTGAAGACCCCAGTTCTCACGTCTGACTCTTTTTTTCAGGCATCGGCCCACCGGAGGATAAATGTAGGTGAGCAGATTGCAGGAGGCTCAAACCTTTTCTGCCTGTCATCTTCCCTAGTTAGTCTCTCTGCTTTAAAACTGCTCTCCCGAATCCACTGGGGACAGGGAAATAATAAAACCACGCTTGTCAGAATCATGCCTAGAACAAGAGCACCAGTATTTTCAGGTGAGAACCACTTCATCTCTCCTCTGCATAAAGCTCACCAGTGTCAGTGCTTAGGCTTACCCATTTGACTGTTGGAGGATTTTCAACAGTGCAGGTAAGTGAGGTGTTCTGTATACCTGATCTAAATTTATTTCAAGTACATGGAATTTGCAAGATTATTTTTAAAAGCCTTATAATATCTATAACTTCTGACTTATCTATTTCCTGGGCTATGTATTTGGACTATCAGAAAACAATGATGGGCTATCACTGCACAACCTCCTTCCTTGAGCAAAATGCCTTTGTCATAGCCACGTTTATCCTCTGTAATTCCCCTCGGCCATAGTTGATGGAGCCAGGCTTTAATCCCTGAAGTCTCCTTGCACATATTGCTGGGAGGCATGATATGTATGTTCACTGAAGAATTCTTTCTAGCAGCAGAAGACTGAAAATGACCTAAATGTCTATCACCATAAATAAGCAAATTGTGGTATATTTATGTACAGTACAATATTATGCAGCAGTTAAAATGTATGTACTAGATCTATGTGTAGCAACGTAATTATATTTCAAAAAACAGAATTTGAACAAAAACAGAATTTGTAGAAGAATTTAAAAAAGCAAACAAATAATACTTGGTTGAAATTTAAAATTACGTAGGCAATATTATATCTAGTTTATAATATACTCATTTATAGTCAAGAATAGAACTATATGGGGGAAAAGAAGCATATAGGAACACAAAACACAATAAATATCAAATTTTGCATACAAGTTAGCACTCATGAG